>JAAGNO010006248.1:0-25377 GCA_033439905.1 Ceryle rudis | reverse complement strand
CCCCCTTCAGGTACTGGAAGGTTGCTATTAGGTCACCCCAGAGCCTTCTCTTCCTCAGGCTGAACAACTCCAACTCCCTCCACCTGTCCTCACAGGAAGGGTGTTCCAGCCCTCTGACCATCTTTGTGGCCCTCCTCTGGACGCACTCCACCAGGTCTATGTCTTTGCTGTGTTGAGGGCTAAAAGTCATTCCTCCTTAACCTTTTCATTTACTGGTCAAGGTGTACTTTACAGCAGAAACATTCAGAAGCACAGGAACAGTTTCAAGAACAGGTGGGCATAAGCCACTCATATAAACACAAAACATGTGACTATGCATTCTCTTAATAACCCACACAAGAGACCCCCAGCTGTATCTGTTAGAGCTCTACCCACAGCCAGTGGGTCACAGAGTCGTACTTGTGCTCTCAGCCAAGGGATGATCATCTCTGCCCTGCAGTACAGAACAGAAGAATTATGATTTTATGGGATTGAATCCAAAGATGTTATGAAATAAAAGCATATGTTTTGGGAACAGCTATGTTTCTGGCTTCTCTGATTCCTCGTGGCAACAAGTACCACCAACTAATGCATGCAAATTAAAAGCACTTTTAAAAGTTCTATTTTATTATATTGAAAGAATGGGGAAAAAAGAGATTCTTCTTTGAAGTGAAATGCATTGCAGTCTTGGAACTAAGGAAGCTTCAGTAACCACAGCAACATTGTAATTTTCATTATAAATTTTAATAATTAATTTGGCAAATCACAGACTGTTATTCAAGCTATTTTTTTCCTGCAGACCCATGCTTTTCAACTTATGTTTGCTAGCAATGTCCTCTGAAGCACTTTACAACATAGTTACCTTCCAAATATAATTTTCACGCCAGCCCTGACAAAGAAAAGTTGCTAAATAGTTTCTGCTTCTCTTGTTATTGTCCTTCACAACTTTTTTTTTTTTAAACCAAGTGAAGTGTTTGCAAACGTTCAGTTATTTTAGAAGACAGAATATGCAATGTTCTGTGGTGACTAACTCATAAATTGTTAAAAGCAGCTAAAATACTTGGTCTTCCAGATCAAATTCAATATCCAAGTTATTTTAAATGTATGTAGCTCTATGGATAGAAGATTGATGAATACAGCTGGTTCTGAGCTATGCTACATAGAATGATACATCAGAATGAAATCCACCTGCAATATCAGTTTTGTAATAGTAAACAGGCACCAGAAAGGATGAGAGAAAATATGTAGGTAAAAAAATCAATCATAAAATAAGAATCTGTAAACGGTAGCATTGAAACACAGTCAATTGAAGTGTGAATGAAAACAGAAGTTAGTCTAATTAAATCATCCCTACAGCTTCTAACAGCAAAGCACAGTGGTATACTTGCCTTTTTACCAAAGCAACAAGAAGATAGTTAAAACTACTGGGCTGTTAAAAAAAAAAATAGCTCTAAATGTCATCCTGTCAAATGTCAGAGAAAAAAATACTATATCCTCAATCATACTTATTTTTTTAAAGCAAAGATTTTCTTTATCTAACCACAATACCTATTCCTAGATTGCAGTCCTCACAAAGTGATGCAATGAGATCCCTCGGGTGGAAATTTGGAACAGCCAAGAATAAAGAAACTTCTTTGTTATTATTAGAACATGGAGGATATTTGATAAGACATGGAGAAAACAGCTGTTGCCTGCATCATTAAAATAGCACTGAATGGCCAAATAGAACCTGCATGGATTAATTATGGGAAGAAGAGCTAAAAATAAATATCCTCCTCACATCAGTGTAGTGTCTAAGGTAACATAGCAAGTACAGCAAAAAAGCAGTACAAGGCACTCTGAACTAGAGCAAGCAAAGCTCACAGTTCACTTAGGTGAGGCTTCAATTAACCAGGAAGTCATCAAGTCAAACTTGAAGCATGCTCCAATTGTAAAATCGAGCACAGTTACTGCACACTCTCTCTTTCTGTTCTCCCATATTTACCTCATTTCAACCTCTTCCCACACTGTCAATACAATCCTCAGGTGGATGCTGCTATAACAGAGAACACACTTTTTATCTAGCACCCATTGCTCAGCCTTAGATCTAGAGGTAGAAAAGAAAGTTAACTTCAGGCAGAAGCAGTTGCTCTGTACAACAAAGACAAAAAAAAAAAAAAGGAAAAAATCCATATGAAATGTAAAATTGCAAAGTGAAAAGCAAACCATAGAGATAGGCCTTGAAATTAGAAAAATCCTACTGCCAGTCCTCAAGGACTAAACTGTGGTGGAAGCTAACATTAAAGCTTTAGCAATATCCAATACCAAGGTAGGCTGAACTGAACTAAGCCAAACTTGAAAGGCTATGTGGCAAATGAGGTTGTTTCCCAAGTTCCTGGAGTCTCAATTATGGAACAGTTAAGTCCATTAGCAGGACACTGAACTTAGCCCTTTTGTTCAGAGGCAGTCAGGATCACAAAGGGTGGATGTTAACAATTTCCCCAGCCCTATAATACTGAACAGCCACACTGCTACATGCTGGCAAAACATCCGCATCTACTCCCTTTTAAGATGGAATCCAATTAAAAGTAAATCACAATAATGTAACCTGTAAGTGACAAAGACACGGCTGATTTAAGGAGTTAATACATCCTTTAATCAGTTACACGTCATGGAGGGGTGGGAAGGTACCTTGTTTAGCCAGTGTAGCTGAGAAAAGCTTCCCCTCACTATCAGCAATAGGTGCTGGTTTTAGGCAGTCACTCCTTTGCCCAACAGAAACCCTGCTGCAATTAATGGGGCAGTTGATTAAATTCCCCATTCCTTCACCTGAGATTTTACCTCTGTACATAATTAGAAGCATGATCATTGAAGTTAACACTCAAAATGGCAGGCAGGAACCAGACACACAAAGTATTCCAAAAGGGCTACAATGCACTTTATAGACCACATAAGAAAGTCTGTCCTTTAACCAAATCCCAGATCTGTCTGAATCTGTTTGCCCACTTTTCTCCAAAAGACCAAATTAAATCTAATCCACCTACTAAGACAAGTGCAGATAATAGAACTAAATGTAGGTCTTATCTAGTAGACAGGCAGTCTCTGCCTGAGAAACATTTATCTAAGTGGCTTTATCTCTAATGTCTGACCAATCCCACTAAAAAGACCAGGCTTCTGGCAAACTATGAGCTGCAGAGTTAGAGGCTCAATCAAACAAATCAGGTATGAATGATGCAGAAAAGCTAGAACTAAACAAAACAGAAGGTAAAAGGTGTTTCAGACGAGGAAAATAATGGCCTGTTTGAAGAATACAGAACTGAAGGTACTGATAAAAGTAACACTGAGAACAAGGCATTCAAGGTATCAAGCAAATCCAGTAGACAAGAAAACAGTGATGGCTTCTGAATTAGCTCTGCAGCTATTTACACGCTCCACCTTTGTGCATTCATTTCAGATCACTACTTGTCCTGCTTCAGTTTGTGATAAAATGAGACAACCACAGGCGAAACAAAATTTGCACACTTCCCTCGAGTATCCTGCTCCTGTACTAAGGAGAATGCAGCAGCTGAGATTCCTATACTAGATCTGATCCCCAGCATGGACTTCTTCAGGCTTACACATAGGGACAAAGGTTTGCTCTAGCAGATCAGCACTACCAGGTACTATTTTGTACATCATCACATGTCTATACTTAATTATTTCACCTGCATTTATAGCTTTATTTTGCCTGCGAAGTAAGAGCTTATGAGATGTGTTAAACCAATATGGAAGAAGTGTTTCTTCTGCCACAAGAATTCCTTGGCTGTATCCTGGAGGACAGAGGGTTAGGCTACATGACCAAAGTGAACCCTATCTATGACATGTACTCATTAAAAGTTTAAAATAGCAGCTATATTAATTTCCCCCCCTACACCCTTCCCCTTTTCCCTAGGGGACCTTTAAGAGGGGTTCTGAACTGCAGTGCAGTATCAGATTTTTTTTTTTTTTAATGTGACACCCAGCATATTTTGGTAGAATGCAGTAAATACAGCAACTGGAGCCACAGAAATCTCTCTGGCTTAAAGCAGAAGAATCTAATAGCCCTGCACAGTATAAAATCTAGATGTTCCCAGTTATCCACCTCCACTAATATTTTATTTTCACAAAAGACGCTTTTTTTTTGGAATGGGTGTGGTTCCTAAATTTTCTAATATTGTCCAGTTAAGGTTATCTCAAATCCAGACCAAACACGTAACATGCTTCTCTCCTGACAAAAAGGTGCTCTGTTCAGTCCCCAGTTCCTTGCAGAGAATCCACCCAAGACACCACCAGCTCAGTATACATTCGTGCCAACTACCTCAATATGAATTGGCTACAAACTGCATTGGCTCTCAGTGGTGCCTACCCAGGCTAGAAATTAATTCAAACCTAGGGCTGAACAAGATTCCAGTCTCTCACCACTCCCCCTAAAAGTTACTAAGGCAACCCATAAGATATTATTTTGATCTGTTGCCCAGGCTTCTGTTAGAAGGATTAGCTGCTCCTCTGACCTCACTATTCCAATTCTACCACAGTACTGTCACCAACACTCTGAAGACCTGTTCAACTAAAATTCTCTTCCTTACTATTTGGGACTCCAGTTACATAAAATGAAGTTATACTCTGCTGTGGAGTACAGGTTCTGTTTAATGACACTGTCACACCGATTCGCCTCCCCTGAAGCATTTGAGTATTTAACACAGGAGATGAGTTACACAATTCCCAGCCAACTGTGACAGCCAGTTCTGTATTACAATGTTGCACATTTACTTACAAACCTGTAAGGTGTCTGGACAAATATTACAGATGAAAGATATTACTTTATCTGTGATCAAATAATTAAAAAATAACAAAATATTTTCTAGTATGTGTTAAGTAACTGAAGGAACTCCTCAGTAAAAATGTAAAAGCTCTGGAGTAGTTCCCAATGCACAGACAGAAATAATTGTTTAGTATCATAACAAGAGGCCACTGATTAAAACTGCAAATCAGCACAATGAAAAAAAACCCAAACTAAACATCTAAAAACATTAGAACTAAAAACCACAACAATAAGGAAATACTTAACATGAGCTTTAGCTCAGAGATGACACAGGCACTGCATAGGGCGATATACAAGGGACAGAGCTTCTGCTTGGGTAGTGAGCTGCAACAGTTTAGAGAGCAGAGGATCTATTCCAAATTTGTCAAGGAAGCTGTTTCCATCACTAAACCAAATTATTAGGGTTGTGCGCTTTGCAGCTTTTTTTAGTATATTATAGTTTCTTCTGCCAAGCTAGAAAGCTATGCTAGGAGCAGCTGGCACTCCCAGGACTAACAACACCACAGTTTTATCCTCTAATACTCAAGCCTCCGATGTCTACATTTGCACTACAGTACCAGAGAGAGTAAGTATTACAAGTTTCCTCCCTCTGCCTACAGAGCCTTACCCACTAGCTTCACAAAATAACCTTTGTTACAGCAGGATTTACACTGGTGTCCCTGGAAGCAGCAGATGGTCAGGATGAGCTGCTGCCATCAGCATTTTTCCTTTAGTCTGTGAAATTATTCACATAGTCCCCTCAACAGTGGAGGCGTTTTCTCAGCTTAAGAGCCAAAGCATTCTAGTTAAAAGATGGGACAAACAAAAATTCAAGCAGTAGTGTCTTGAAAAAAGACAGTAAAATGGGCTGGATTTTGTGGTTATAAAAGAGCAAGGAGCCACTATCTCAATCTGATATATGAATTAGATGCTGTACCTTATCAACAGGAAATATGAACACACTTCCTTTGATTATATCCTCTCGCAAATCATTCCCTGTAGGTCTCAAAGGAAACAACAGATGGACCCCAAACAAGTTTTTGTTTCTTCGCTGGGCTATTCAAAGAAAATGCAAAACTCTGCTTTGGGTTGTTTGTTTAGGTTTTTTTTTTTAAACACCTCACCATTCAGATAACATTTCTTGCTTAGAGAAATTGAAGTACTTTACAAACAGGCTGGTATCATTTTCTCTACCTGTAAAATGGGGAAATGAGAAGAAAAGCAAGGGCATCTTCAATGCTGTACCTAGGTCTCCTTCTGAGTCACAATATTACACCACATTACTAAGCCTCCCCCACAATATAAAGCTAGGAAGTGTATTAACCTGCAGTAAAGCCTTCTGTCCTTTGAGTGGTATCTTAAACTGTAGGTAAAGGAGCAATCTTGTTAGATTTTAAATGAGAAATCTTTGACACTTCTGATAAATTTCCCAACTGATTTATGTACTTCTAATGTGTTTCTTGTATGTATACAATATCTACAATCTTGGTCCTGTAATGGGACTCTCTTCCCTCCAGTAATTCAAGCAGGCTGCAAGGTTGATGCTCTTGGCTTGCACTGTTGGCTCATGTGTTACCTTATGGGGTTTTTTTAATTGCAACGTGTTCTTGCCTAGAATGACACGCTTGTGTCAATGCAAAACAGGCTCGGTGCAAGATTCACAATAGAATCTGAAACACTCTGTAGTGCAGAAATATTGGAATTCGTGAGCTTGGTTTCAAATCCTTCCAGGGAGATGCTTCCTGAGAAGTCTGCATCTGTTTTTCTAATCCCACTGAAGTTTGAGAGCATTCAGATCAAGCTTTACATTAAGCCCCTTCCCTAACAAGCAAGGTCAAGACAAATGAAGTTACATTTGCCAACATATCCCTAGAGAGCACAACACATCTCTGCTGTAAAATCCTCATGCCATTTTTCCCAAAGCTGGTGGGGGTGATGTCAATTTTAAACCTAAAAGGGAAACTGAAAACAAATCTTTTAAGTTTACAATCATTTAAATTGCAAACAGCTCAGCAAGGCAGCCATTCAAGACAATTTCTCCTCAAATAACAAGACAGCCCAGATAGACAAGGCTGATTGGAATTGAAGGCACAGGCTGAAAAAAACCAAATTTTATTTACAGAGTGCATAAAAAATGGCCTGAAGATGTTGGGAGTGACAGAATTTTGGAATTGTACAGGAAGAAAATCAACCTAATCAGTGGTATGAAGACTTCTTGGTTATCCTTCTAAAACAATTTTAAAGAAGGTAGGTTTGTTTCCACAGAATTCTATTAGTTTCATCTTTATTAAATATAGTGGGACATCTCCCACAAGCATAGTAAAAAAGTATATTAATCCCAAAGTCAAGTAATGTTCTATTCTCAGCCATGGGAGAAATTTTTCAGTCCAGTAAGTATAACTCGAGTGAAATAAAAAACAAAACAAAACAAAACAACCACCACCACAACAAACAACAACCCCACACTAATCAGGACCATGAATTAGTCTCGCTGGGGAAGAACAGAGCTATGCAGAACACAAATCTAAAACGCTCTCAGCGTTAGCAACCCAGCGCGGGGACCTGACACTTGCTGGTGGCACCGGGGGCCGGATTACAAGAGGCTGAGCAGGGCAGGCGAGCTCCTGCTGCCCTCTGTAGGTACCGCTCAGCATTGCCAGCTGCAGCCGCGCCGAGGAACCGACCGTGGCCTCACTAAGTAACCTCCGCTTTTTCAGGGGAGCTTTACCATTTACTGGCGAGTTGTTACTCCAGGAGGAATCTGCACTCAATTTATATTTATTAATATGGCGTTTATAAACGCAAATCAACAATTTTAGTCTAGTTGATGAATCGGTTATAGTCATGCTCATAGTTTCATCCATTTGTTTCTCAGTTAAACAAAGAACCCACTATGTATCTGAACCTGATAAACTGGGTGTAATCAAGTCTCACTTCTGTTCCGCAGAGCCAAGGGCATGTTCTAACACACACAGGACTCAAAGAGCTACACTCTCTCTCACATACAGCAGTCCACAAAACAAAACAAAACAAAAAAATCACACCAAAGCCTCAGAAGCACAGTGAGGGCTTTCTTGCCATGCAGAGAAAGAGTCTGTTACACTGTTCTTTCTGATGTAAGTATGTGTTCTGGGGGCATGCCAAAATAAGTTTTGAAGGAAATACTAATACCTAGATCACTCCATCATATAGGAATAAAAGAGCAGTCCCTCTTTCTTGCAACCTCAACCCCAGGCCTCCACGCTTTACCCGGTTGCTTGCTAGGTACAGAGACATAACCTGGAACTGCAAGGTAGCAGAAGAAAACTCTTCCAAGCTCTTGTCCTCCTCTCTTCTCTAGGAAAAAATTAAGCAGGCACCACTGTCTTCTTCACTTCTTCTTTCAAACCAACATTTTAATTATTTCATTCTCATACACTGAATGATAAAAAAAAAAACCCAGTCTTCCAGTAATGACAGTTACTCCTTGCCCAAGAATAAATAAACATGGGCACTGTGCTCCAGTATCAGTCGCCGTCAAAACACAAAACCATCAAAAAGTTATTGAGACAGAAGTGATTAAGGAAACATGAGCATTAGCTGCAGATTATTGTTATTCAAGTGACCAGCCATTCAGTGGATTCACTTACATACTTCATATGAGAACATTTCCTTTAACTCCAAAGCAAAAGCAAGAAGAATATGGTTCTAGATCCAATTATTCTCTTAAAAGACTTTATGAAGCTGGTTCGTGTTCCCATCTTACTTGCCACAAAACAAACATATCAGCACTATCAGGAACCTTAAACCACTAGTGTTTGCAGGACACAGATTATATACTGCAAGCATATCTATTTTCCTCATCATTACATGTCTGATGTCACATGAGAATGTTTTAAACACAGCAGTGAGACTACAGGATAGTATGTCCATATACAAGAAGGTGTGATGTAGAGAAATCTTTGCTGGGAGGCAGTCTTAAGCACCCGGCATTCCTCCTGGATGCAGGCAGGCCCCACTATATTTCGACATGTGAATTTGCAAAATGTGTATCACATATTTGTAATTCCTTTCTATTGAAATACATAAGAATAAAACCAAATCAACTCATTCTGTATTTGTCATGGCTAATTATGTTAAACACCAGCATTAGATATGGAATCACAAACTGCAACACAGAAATACAACAGAGAAGCTGGAAGGAGGAAGTTTTTAAAGCTATCTGAACTAATTTGACAGCATTGAGAGAGAAGAAATCAAACTACAAGTTACATAGACACACACGTACCAGCATGTCAAAACTGGCAAAGCTTGGCAAACAACCTGAAGTTTAGAAATTAAAAACTTCCTCTCAAGCAATTAATTACTAACAACATAGATCCACAGTACACAAACAAAAAGTCCAGATCCTCGCAGCTAGCACCTGCACTCTCACTTCCAGGGAAATGGTGGTCGACATGACTCAGTCGGTGAAGAACATAATCCAACTCAGAAGCCAAACTTAGTACTGAAAAAGGTCAAACTCATTCATCAGCATCATCAAACTGGCCAGTCTCAGTCATTCTAACTGGTGGTGTAAAAGTAAGGCAAGCTGCATGATGACAGCCTGGGTTGTAAAACCAATCCTCTTGCCATGAGTATGAGGCCAGAAGATTATTTTCCTGAAAGCTTCCACAGTGAAAATCGCCAGCATCTAAAGAAGACCAAAGAAAAGATTTAAACCATGGGAGACACTCAGAAAACTACTGGTATAGCGTAGCAGATTATTTTGCAGGTCTACAACATCTTCCAGTTAACTATTTCAATTTGATCTGCCAGCACTCATAAATTAGCCCTACAAACAAAGCAAACAGACAAATTTGACAACGCCTTCATTTTAAGGAAGGTTCTTGCTACAGAGACAAAACAGTTTTCAAAAAAGCTCAATTACATACCCAGATTCAGAACATCTGACATCAGCTCTTACAATGCAGGCAGTTCTACGTTTTCTTCAGGCAAAAATGGCTCATGAAATCACTACTTTTATTTCCCTTTCCCTTTGGGATGTGGTTATGGAGACAGCAGCAATTAGAAGGCCCCCCCACCCCTTTAAAAACTGGGACACTGGACAGAATGGAAGGGTGAGGTCCTATAAAAGCTAGCTCTGAACATTTCCACTAGGCTAGAATTAAGCCTAATAAGTCTGTTATTTAACTAACCTAGCATGAAAATAGGGCAAAGTCCTTCAACAGAGGCAAAAGATTTCTAGCCAAAAGACACTGAAAGGACTGAGGAAATGAAAATCCCAGAGTATGGGGCAGCAGAGGACCCAACACTGTAGCATGGCCAAGCAAGCCATCAAAGGAAGCTTTTTTTAAAAAGGTTTCTAAAAGCCATAAAACAACCAAACACATTTTTTATTTGCAGAGGTTAACAACTCAGACACTTGTACTTGGTCTCCTTCACAAGCACCCGAATCCCATAATCACAGCTTCCTTAGTTTGTGAGGATTTGAAGAGCATAAGCTACAGGTAAATAAAGGAAAAGAAAACTTGTGACAAATCCAGTTGAAAAAAAAAAAGGCAACTAAAAAAACCACACAAGACAAACCATGCTATACATTTCATCAGATGAGAGATTACAAGGAAAGCCCAATGGAAGGATAGAAGAGAGGGAAACATACAAAAAGGAAACAGTTTTTTTCTCAGTTTATCCTTTATGAAAAACCACTACTGTATTTGTATTTTAAAATCAGAATTATTTTAAAAATACAAAAAACTTTCCCACTTCCTTGTGTTGTCAAACAATGGAACTTGAATACAAAAGCTATTTATGGAATTAAAATAAACAGAGAATTGATATTTCCTAAGCAAAGAAAGGGTTGTTTGTATTAATTACAATATATACACATTAATGAGAAGAAAACAGAAATGGTACTTATTCTGCATCAACAGAGACACAGCAGGTTATCAGCCACTGCTGGCTAAACTCCATCGCTTGTTCTATCCTAACATACAGACTGGCAACTGGAAGACTGAGACTCTCGGTTCAACACACGGGTCACTGTGAAACAGTTTACAAGCTGCTTCTATTCATTGTCCCCTTTGGCCATAGAACTGATCACCCGCACGACCACTTAAGAGGATCAAGCCGCAAAAAAACAAACTCCAAAACAACCAAACAAAAAACCCAACCCTACAGCAAAAGCAACAACAAGCCATACTCTGAGACCAAGCACTTATACTGCTCCACTCCCAAGAGCTCCATGCTCTAGAGAGACATTATGGCGCAGTCTGGTTGAATTTTCTTGGAGAAAAGGAAGAATTCCTTTTAAACAGTAAAGTTGCATTTCTGCACTCCATGGACCTTTCTCTTCCGATTTAGAATAACCAATAGATACCGCAAAAACTCAGCTTCTCCAGAGAAACTCGATATGCACATGCAAGTCTTACCATCCCACTCCCTAAGAATTCATTTGCTCAAGCAAAGAGTTTCATGTGAACTTCATAACACTGCCTTTAAATCCTGTATTTGACAACAAAATTATGCATTACAAATCCATGAGGTCATCAACAACACAATAATTTCCAAAACAGACATGGAGTTACTTAAACACCTTCTGCAAAGTGCCTACCTCCAATCATATACTAACCAAAACAAAGCAGAAGGAAATTTGTACTCACCGTAAGGATTACTTTCAGAGTCCTCCAATTCTTTATCCCAGTCCTCTGCCTCGTACGCAGCAGTGGTTTGCAGCTCTGGAAAAGTTACAGCCTCAGGCACACTGGAGACTTCATCACCCAAGTCTTCCCCATCAGAATGTGTATTAACAGAGTCAACAGGAGAGCCACTGACATCATTTTCATTGTGACAGGTATCAGAGAATTCACTTTCTTCAGACTCCCTATCAAGAATATTTGGAATATTCTTCAGCAAATATTCTAAAAATATTTGAAAAGAGAGAGTAGAACTATTTAGCACTTAAAGAGGAACAATTAAATGTTTAGCATGCAATAATTTAGACAGGTATATGAATGCACTTTGTGACTACTAATTTAAGAGGTGTGATTCCTCATATATGTAGTATCACTACAGGGCTGTTTCAGGTTTCAGTGCTTGGGAACACTGGACATGGGCTTGCATCACACTAGCCCAAGTCAGGATTTTCCACAGTCTCATTAGAAAATAACTCTTTAAAATAGGGCATAGGACCTAGCAGTTTTGTTTCTAGCATATTTACCTGTTGGTATTTATAAAATAGATACATTGAAAAAACACAGCTCTAGTTTACAAAAAAAAAAAAAAAAAAAATTTTTTTTTTGGTATGGATTAATTACTCTTGCACCTAGGCAAACATAACTATCTACCTGGAAATGATTTAGTGCAGTAACCCGAGGCATCTTCCATGCATCACTAAAGAGTTTTAAGTGTATTTCCTCAAGCAGAGCCTAAGTTTAATTACCCAGCATCTGCTTTGTTTTGCCTTAATATCCTAGGCTTACCTTTACTGGGCTTCCAGGTCATAGTTGCTTTCTTATTAGGAAGCTGTTCCTCCTCAGAGCTTGTGGACTCAATGGCAGCAGCCATTACCTACAAGACAGTTTTGAACAATCCAGTAGCACAAACGCTACAGCATTTGAGTGTTTCTGAGCCCTTGAGCCTGACAGTTTTGTTTGTTCCCTTGATGAATCAAGGGGTTTAAACCAGACAAGCTTTCACTTCAGAAAGCAAATCTTCTGAGAGATGGCTCATCCCGCTGCTGCCATCAGTCAGCCCAGGTAGCAGCCAACACAGAAAAGCCAGTCTCCTCAGTCATAGCCATAATCCAGCTGCCACTGAGTTTTGCGAACTGGCCCCAAACTTGCCCCAGAATGCACCCGTTTGGGAACAGCAGCAGACTGAAAGCTGCAGAGGTAATGAAGACACGAGGAGCAGAATAACTACAAGGACCAAAGGCTATGATCCAACCACCTTGGGAGAACCGATGCACCAAGGGGAGAAAAGAGGGCCAGACCCTGAAGCAGCCCTGAGAAGCTAGAGTGCAGAAAGTAACACTTCAACCACTCTGATGTTCCCCAGCGAGAGAGAAAAGGGAAGGCGAGTTATCCCCCCCGCTTCCACTACGCCAAAGATACACGTCGCTGAAGGGCAGCTCAGGCCCTGGGCAAGGGGTGCAGGTAGGCGGGTTCCCAAGCGCTCGCAGACACGAGCCCGGGCTAACTGTCGGGAGGGGCCTGACCGGGGTCGCGGACAGGGGCAGAGCACCGCACTCTTGTGAGCTCGCGGCGACGAGCTCCGCCGCTTCCTCCGCCCGCCCAGGGGAAGCGAAGCGAGCCGGCCTGTCCCCAGCTCCCCGCCCCGCCGGAACCCACCGCACCTGCCGAGGCGGCGGGGCCAGCAGCTGCGCTATATCGGCCAGCCCTGAGGGAAGGGTCGGGCGCGGTTCCACCCTGAGGAGTCGTTCGTCCGCCCGCGCCCGTCTTCCCGCCCAGCCGGAGCCGCTCGGCACCTCAGCCCCGGGCCTGTCCGGCGCCTCCAGCAGCGCCTGCGCCCGAGGCAGCCGGCGGCCTCCGAAAGAGGGCAGCTGCTGCTGCTGAAGGCGGTGAGCGAACGCCACGGCCGCGGTTCAGGTGCGACAGCGCTGTGAAAGAGGCGGGAAACGCAGGAGCGCGAGCGGCGGCTCCTGCCGCTTTCACCCTCGGCGCGGGCAGCGCTGCGACCTCTCGCCTGCCTCTCAGCCACCCCTTCTTTTGTGGCTACTGAAAATTGCGTCTAGGGGCAGAGGAAAACAGACGGACTTGAAGGCAGAAACTAGCACTTCAAACAACTGGAGAAAAAAGGTGGAGAAATATAGACACAAGAAATCACGCTTATGCTCATTAAGTCATAAATAAAGTACCAGAGATAAGGAAGCACCTGTTCAGAACAGATCTGGAAAGGGGTCTCCAAACCAGCATCGGCCAACTGTGCTTTTAGGAAACAAGTATGGCTCAAAGGTGCTGCAAGGGCAAAGTTCTGTAAGGAACCAGACCAGGCGAAGAGAAAGGACCCTCCAGAAACGGTGGTGTTACCAGCTTTGCTAGACTTGAAAAAAAATCTAGGCTGTTGCTCCAAACATTGTTCCCAGCTAGTCAAAACTTACTGCAGCTTGTTGCTTGAGAGGAGGTGCAGTTTCTACTTGTGTGCAAAAGCTTTCTCTGTTGTCAGATGACCATCCAGCGTGGGAAATGAGATAAAAGCAACTCTTGGTGTATGTTCCTATCCCTTCCCTAGGCATGCTCTTCTGGTCTGAGGAGGAGAGCACTGATGCTGATATAATGGGTTTGACGTGGGAAAATGTGGCTCTGCAAACAGGCAAGGTCAGCACTGTCTCAAAAAAACTTTTCCCTCTTCAGGCACTGGGGACAGAAAGCTCCAAGTGTTGAACAGAGCTTTCCCTCGTCACATCAGGTACATTTTCTAACAGATCTCAACTACCCTCCCTCTTTCATAGTCACTCAAAATTACAGCTGAGGATACAAACACCAACGGAAGGTGGTTGCAGAAGGTGCTTTTGTATTTGAGGGTGACGGTTGACTTCAAGGCTAGGAAACAATAAATACTGTAGTTTTACAGATTGTATCTTACTAAGTTGAATAATGAAAAGTGGAACACTGGAGAAATAAAGATCTCCCAAAGGTGTAGTTTCCATGGGGATTTTTTTGCATTTATGTGCCATAGAATTAGCTTTCCCGAGTGTAAAATGCTGATACATTATGACTATTCCATCTGAAGGTTTAGGCAGGAGGATGAGTCTGTTCTCTGAAGTCTCGCTGAAGAACACCTTCAGAAACACCTTTGCTTTTTCCTCTAACTGTGCATTTGAATTTGCCAGTGGCAGGAGCAAAACCAGAAACAACTGCAATGGGACAGATGATTATTTCTTTCACATATGGAAGAATGTAAAGACGGTACACTTTAATAAGGTCCAAGAATGTATTTACCTTTGTACAAAGTTAAAAAAATGCTATCATGTTGTAACTATTTATACTTTTTCATAAATGTCCAGTTTGCAGTAAAGTGTATTTGGAAACGAAGTCTTCCACCAGGTCTCCCTGCAACATCTTCATGGCTCGCCAGTGAATGCTCCCACAGTTTTCTGGTTTTCCCTGCGGATGACTTAGTTCCTCTTTGATATAATCCAGCCAGAGATCTTTAACACAAAAATAGCAAGTTCTGGTTACATTTTCATTGGATATTACTTAAACATAAGAAACCTAGCCTAGAAACTCTGTAAGTGTCCTTGATAGTAGCGCAATGAGGTCTAATTTGTGGAAGTAAAACACCCTGCCCTTTGAGGACCAAAAGCCTGGGCTCTACTCCCAGCTGGAACAATCAAGTCTTTGGAAATAATGCAGCAATAATCGAGCTGTTTACTTTCTTAAAAGGAATACTGTAGAAATCTTTATTATAAAAACATAGCTCCATACTGTTTGAAAATCCAAAGTAAAGGTGATGTGCATCTTTCATGCCAGACAGTGTCAAAAACTTGTTTTGCTAGTAGCTCTGCTGAAGCCATCCCCCTGTGAACAACAACCCTGGTCTAAAAGTAAAGGGTCACTGCAGTGTGTCACGCACTTCGTGGCACAGAAGAAATAAGTTCACTCCTCCTGACAGCAATAACAAGGGCAGAACAAACAACTACCTTTTTGAAATAGATGGAAATAAAAGAGGCAGCTCTGAATGAATAAATAATAAAACCCTCTTACCAGAATCTGTTGAACCAAACTCTCTCAAGGCACGTTCATAGTATTCTCTCAGATGAAGCATTTTGCAGGATTCCTAACAAAGGAAGGTATTAAAGGGCCATTTATTTTGTACAGAAGTGAGTCTGCAGCTTGATTACATTCTCACAAAGAGAGAGTGTCATGGTAATTACATGCACACACGCACACTGCCGAAGATTAGTTACCATGGAACTTGGTTTTGTATTACATGCTATGAATCAACTTTAGGAGACAAATATGAACTGATCACACACTAATGACACTACGCATAAACCTTCCGTTTCCTATTTAAATGCAAAGTTAGAAGTGTGTTTTAGCACTACTTAGATATTCAACAACTTACTTGCTCCTTTTCTATCTGGATCATCTTCTTGAAGAAGTCAAGTGAAAATGGACGGTTTTCACACAGGCTGAAATAAAAACATAAGTACCCTTAATCTTCAAGCTTCTTAACACATGCCCAACCTAGAACAACTGGGTTTGAAGGTTTTATTTGTCACCTGGTAAAGACTCTTTTAACTTTCTTATAACCACGATTTCGATAAGTCCAGTCAAGATATTTTTCTTTTAGAGTCACAGATTCAGCAGGAGTTGTAGCATGTAAAGATCTCTGCAAGTTTACAAGTTAGAAAATAAACAAACAAAACCAACAGCAACAAAAACACCCAACAATTATTTTTGGTAACATAAACAGTTTTACTTGAAATTCTTTGATAACAACAGATCCATGAAGGATCTGCAGTATAAAGCATTTGTTATACGTTTTACATGATCCCATTTATTTACACACCACCATCAGAACCAGATTTCTATTAGCAAAGTACCTGGTAAAGAGCTTCTGTGTCTTCCTTGCTGTTTATACCTTCACTCCACTCCACCCAGAGGATCCATAATGGCAAAGTGCCCTACAAGGTAAGCAGATAAATCAAATGATTGAAATACAGTGACCTCAATTTACAAAAACAGACAACACCACATCCACCAGCTCCTCCATTACAGCTGCTTTACAAAAAGTGTCCTTTAGACACCGCTCTGGAGAACAGCTTTGGACTGCACACTGAAAATGACTTCTTGTTTCCTTCCTCACTTTGCTGGACAGCTGCAAGACACGCTGCCAGGGATGAGAGACAAGTTCTTCTGCATCACTGAACACTGCAGTACAAAGGTAACTTGTGAGAACAATAAGGAGGAAAGAAACAACCACCTTCTTGTTTCATCTCCTCACTCCTTGTGCCCAGGGTTTCAAACGGAATAGTAAGATGGCACGTAACTCATTCAAGACTTGAAATACCACACATGCTAACAATGTGTCAAAGAGTGACGGAAGCACATTTTTCAAGACACAAAGAATACCAGCTGACTGCTAGATGATGATGCAAAATGTCACCTGTGAGCATTGAAACATTAAAATTATGAATCTGAAGTGATTTTGCAGTTCCCTAGTCCTCCTGAACACAATGCTCATGTCAAATGTTCTTTTTTTTGACCTTAAAAAGTTAGGGATTTTGAATACCTTGTAAAGGAAAAAACACCCCTCAAATAAGTATCAGAGGTTTCTAGCCCAAGACTAACACATGCAAGTCCACAAAACCAGCACAGACCTGAGTTTTCACATGTTTAATGGCTTCTTCAAAACACCGGGGAACATCGTCACTCTTCAGCTGGATCAGCACCTGCAGTCTCATCTGCCATGTTTCCACTGACAGGCTGAAGCACTTAGTTGCAGCTTCTGCCACCTCTGTAGCCTTCTCAAATAGGCTGGACTCCAGTAATAGCTGAAGCTAAAAACCAGCAGACACAGCTAATCACCACAAGAAATCTGTAATGCCCTGTTAAAAAGTCAGGCCATCTTTCTATCTACTCAAAATAGTAAAGATAGGCACACAAGCAACGCAGGACAGTCTCACCATCTATTTTTCTGTGTCAGCTCTTACCCACTGCTTATAGAGAGCTTCTGGCAGCAAACTGGACTCATGGGCTTTGTTGAACACACTCAGCGTCCTCTCCAGCCTCTAGAACCAGCAGAGAAGTAATGAAAATAAGCATTATTCCTGCATATGCCAGATCCCAGCATTACAAGAAGCCCAGTGGTTTAGTCTATCAACATATCACTGAAATTCCACAAGAGTTGCGTATCTAATGCTTTAGGTACCCACATACATTCCAAGATAAAGGGCAAATATGAGCATTTGAATTCACTTCTTCCTTAAGGAGCAAGAGAACAACACAGCAATGTTCTTTTACTGTATTAAAAGGGAAACTGCATAGGTTGATTAATTTGCTGAGTTACACCCAAATGCAGATGCATAATTAAGCTGCCCACGTGCCAGCACCAAATTTTACTCAGACTTACTTGCAAGAGTCATTTTAACTCATCCTTTTCTTTGAACTAGCACAGGTTTGCAGGACTGTCAGCACACATTAACAGGTCTGCACTTTCAACTTCCACCCAAAGTGGTCACTGTACTTCACTGACAAGCTAGTTTATGCCCAAGTTATTCATGTTCAGGCAAGCCGCATGGGAGCCTGACAGTAAAAGTGATCCCCTCAGAAGGAAACTAAATGGTTTTTAATGGTGGCCACAGGTAAGTATTTCTGATAAAATGTCGAAATATGTCTGATAGATTACACAAGTCAGTAAAAATAGGAATGATTTGTTACTATGATTTCCTAATAAGCTTTTACCTTTTGCTTTAATTCTTCACTGTTGGTTTTCCTGTTATATCTCTCTAAGCAAAAAGTGATGTAGCATTTCCACATGTCCTCTGTAGAATCAAAGGCATAATATCACAATTTATAGAATCACAAGAGTAAGCACACTTATCTTTAAAGAATATAGAGAACCCAAGCACTAAGTGTTGATGTCAACTTTCTTTCAAGATGTTGTATTATAAAAGAGGCCCTACATTTATAACACTAACATTTACAAACAGCTTCCCAGTATAAGCTGCAGCTGGTAACTGAAGAGCATGAAGCTCTCAGTTCAGGTGAGGCTTCAGCATATGCTGTCACGATCGATCTTCAGAGCACCCCTTGCCTGTAGTTTTCAACAGGCCTGCAAGAGCAAGGAAATGCACAGGCAGTTGAAAAAAATCCTTGTCTTCAATCCTTCTTTGTGTTTAAATGCAGGCAGAACTTTTCACCTGTTGGAACTGCTCCCACAGCTTCTTCAAAGACTGCACAGCTTCGTTCCTCTCTCCGGGTCATTTCAGATACTTTCATCTGTTTTGTGGTGTGTTCTGCGGACTGCTGGGACCCCAGCTCCAGCTCACGACGGGCCATGTAGTCCCATGTAAGAGGATCATCAGCATGCTTGGTCTGCAAACTGAACACGCCGTGTCTGTAATACCCATTAACTGCCATTCCTCTTTCACAGGTATGTTTAGAAGGGTTGTTATATTGCTACAGAAATATCCTTAATTTCTAAGTAACCAAATGCCAGAGAAAGAACATTTTATCTTTCCACAAGAGAAAGACAAACTATTGGCCTATTATCTTTTTTATTTAATAAGCATCTTAAAGAATCACAGAATGTTAGGGGTTGGAAGGGACCTCCGAAGATCATCTAGTCCAAAACCCCTGCCAGAGCAGGACAAAACTAGAACAGATCACACAGAAATGCATCCAGACAGGTCTTGAAAGTCTCCACAGAAGGAGACTCCAAAACCTCTCTGGAGAGTCTATTCCAATGCTCTACAACTCCTACAGTGAAGTTCTTCCTTATGTTGAGGAAGAATATGAAGAATATGTTCCTCGGATTCTCCGGTAATAGCATGAACTAGACAAGAAAGATCTTTCTTTCGAGAGAGGAACTGGAGAAACTAAAGATGCAAAAGAATCACAAAGTACACCAGGAAAAGCCACAGCTCCTGCAGTAAATTTACAGAAACTAAATGTAGTAATTCTTCAGCAACAACTGCATTTTATTTATGTTTACTTAGGAGCTTCTCAAAGCCCTTCCTGAATCAGATACAAGTACTCTTTTCTAAATGGCATGCTTGCCTCATGTTTTGTTTTTCTTAAAGGATTTCCCATAGGCCTTAACACTATTTCCCCAGAGGAACAGCCTTTAGTTGTTAACCTGACAACCAACTATAAATTAGAAAAGTTATAAGTTTCTTGAACAAGCAAAATAAGAACACAACAAAGCCATGCCTCACCTTTCAGTAATTTCTTTTTGCAAATCTTGGGTAAAATCAAAGAGTTTTGCAATGGAAAGCACAGCCAGATGGAACTCAACACCTGCATTTCAAGAGGAGGGGAAAAAAAAAAGCTATCAAGTGAAGTATTTGCATCTGGGGCACACTTTGCATTTCTGTATCTTTGCAAGCTTTTGTCAAGACACATAATATTTTAATGTCTAGATAAATACCTTTTCCTTTTCTATAAATCTCAGTGTTCCACCCATATGATAAACCATATGTTAGGATGTAGTTTGCCTGACTATATTCTTCATGACTTCATGTTACCCAGTTACAGAAAAGGCCATGAGAGGCAGCACATTCCAGACTCCAAAGTGACAAGCTAGTCCTGTCCTGACATGCTTACAGATCCTTGCAGCTTGGCTCCACTTGCAAGTTTAATCAGCACTCCTCTACTCCTTCATTTGACTCTGCCATGAGAACAGAGAAGGCTCCAGACTTGGGACAGACCTCTCCAAAGCTGCACACAGCATACATCAGTGACTTGCATCCATCCATCTTGTATCACCGCAACTTATCTTTCAGAATGCCAACTGATTGACATAATGAGTTCATTGTGAATTCCTATCAGCCATTACTCACCTAATTTTTAGGTGCTTACAAATCATTTGTATGCATATTCATTCCTCTATTTCTCTAGGAACTTAAGCTAACTCTTTCTGTAATTTCCTCTAATGCCCTTTTCCCCACACTACTTTTCAATGTTATATTTTGCCCGTGGTCTTCCAAAATATCCCCATCGTGATTTCTCAAAAGGTATCTGCTACTACATTGCAGTTATTTTACCCAGTTCTCTCAATAAAATGAGAGAATTTTATCAAGCCTGGTTAATTTAAAATCGTCTAACCTGTCTTGTTACCAGTCTGAATTCTTACTGCTTTGTCACTTAGTGTTAGCTGAGTAGTTGTGATCTAATGTTCAGTAAACAACAGAGTAAAAAAGGTGGGTAATTCTGAACTTTCCTTCCACTGTTGTTTTTTGTTTGTTACTGTTGTTTTGCATTTTTTGGTTGGTTTTGTTTGGTTGGTTTTAAAACAACTAAGTTTTGAGAGTGTAAGCCCAGCACCTGTCACTTCAGCCCTGTTGTGCAAGAAGAGGTGTCAGCCTGCAGAACAGGTATGAAATCAGAACTATCAGCATTATAAATTGGCATTATCTAGGTTCTGCTGAGGAAACTGCATTTGAAGATATCTTAGTGTGCACCTTGGAGCTAAGTCTGCCTCTATAAGCTACTGGAGAGTTAAAGGTGACAATTTTCTTACTAAGTACACACTATGTTAAGTCACCTTTAATCTTCTGAGCAGCATCCCTGTAGATTATGCGAGCCATTTCCCCGTTGAGAACCTCCTCAGAATAACTGAATTCCCCCTGCAATATAAAGCACAACATTGTTGAAAAAAAATGTCTTCCTTTCTCAGCTACCATTTGCAAACATGGAAAAAACATCAGAAGAAAATATTAATGATTTTATTTATCTAAATCTATATCTAATTTGCACAAGACAACTGTTAAAAAAAAGATAGTAAGTTAATAGTAATTTCTGGGAAGGAATAGTTGAACTTTCAAAACAGGGGATATAGCAAAAGACTTTAAAAATGTAAATAAAAATCAGTGTACGAAGTATTTGAGCTGAGTATCAGCCAACACTCGAGAAGGTTAACACGGGCACAGGACTCGAACAACAAATTTCTCTAAGAGGTTCTCTATCCAACCATTAATACAGATCCCTTAAATCCAAATGTGTGATAGGCAAGCGGACAACATCTCTTAATGAAGTTCAGCTGACCTACCAAGTCCATCTTTGCTCGTTCAAATGCTTTCTTTTCCTTTCTCTGTTTTTCGGCATGCATCAGCTCCATTCTGAAATACTGCAGGAGAGAATAAAATTAAATTACTGTGGAGGACATCTAAATTCACAAATGTGGTGTAAGAAGCTCTGAGGAGCTACAAATCAGGACTTGGCCAACATCCCACATTTGTCCAAGAACCTTGTTTTTTCAAGGTTTGTGCATCTTGCAGGGCTACCTACCCTACGTATATATTCAGACATTTACCACATGTAGAAATTACCATTCTATAGTCATTGTGTAACCCTTAACTTGCCCTCAAAGAAAAGCGTGTCCGCTACCAAAGGCTGGGGATGCCAAATCTAATCCAGAGAATTATGTCCTAGCAGATTTTACAGCACTTTAGGAGGGAATTCTGACACATTTTTCTAGAAACAGTGTAAAAACCTCACTCTGTATACATAAACACAGGATTTGCTAAACAGCTGGGAAACGCTACCCGTAAAAAATGGTTTGTTTTTCTTTAATATTTTTGACATTTCCCCGCTAGAAACAAGTTTTTTCCCTGTTTTCTCAGACTGATCTAAGACACGCAATTTGGTCCAATTGACCAAATAACTGGTCATAAAAGAAAACCAGGAACTCACTTCTTGGTAAAGTTTTGGGCACTCGGGATGGAAGCGCAGAGCACGAAGGAACAAGTGCCTAGCACTTTCTGATGAGAGTTGTGTCTCCATTTCCCATTTTGCTGCCATAATCCACAGTGCTGTAACAGATGGTCCAAGTAAATTCATTTTAAGGCAAAGCAAGCAGCTGGTCACGAGAACCCATTTTGAAGCTACTTCACAGGATGCACAGGTTGGTTTTGTCCAGTGTACCCACTTCAACCTAATCCATGAGCTCAGCAACGGAATAAAACTGATTATCTCCCATGTAAAAGTGAGTTAAAGGACAGATCTAACCATCTAAGCAGATACAGCAAGTTTAATCTGGGATAGCTACAGATCAAGTGATGTCTTTAAAAGCCAAAAAGCAGCCATGAGTATTTAACATCTCCTGCCTCTGAAACATTTACCCAGTTCCCAGTCTACCTGGGAAATGGTCCTTCAGACCATGGGGACTCCCACCTCACACCACCTCCTGATTGCTCAGCACAATCCCCGTCAGAGCCTTTCTTTCTGAAGTAGTGGCAAGGCAAAGAAAAGAGTAGAAACTTTTACCCCAATAGCTTGAACTGAGACCTACAAGAACTTACATCAGCACTATACAATCTATACAGTCATTTATGCAGCACTAATATAGTTTCATTTACCTGGTTTATTGGGATGAATGGCCAACATGGTAGAAAACACCTTACTAAGCTGATGTTTTGCGTTCTGTAAAATAACAAGTTCTGTTTTACTCACTCAAGTATCAAACTGAACCACCAGCACCACAGTTTCTTTACAAAAGTTTACAACTTGTAATGCAATAGTACTGGAAAAGACACTTCTCTACTACTGTAGTTCCAGTAGAAAGTTTCTCATATATTTGTTCAACACTGACCAGCTTTCAAATGTTACCAGACTAGATTAGCACAGTTAACTCAAACCTTTCAGAACTACACAGATAACACAAATGTTCCTTATATCACAAGCCCACAGTCTCCCTGACAACCTTTGAGGTACAGACTGCTACTGCAGTACTGCTACAGGCTACTTGCATTACTATGACAAGGCCACCTTCTTCAGTACAGGAATGACAGCGACTGAATGCTAATAATAACACAAAGACTCACACAGGTAAATTTACAAAGTACAGAATTGTCAGAAATAGACTTTTCAGCTTAGCTTCTGTAAGCAATGTTTGGAACAAAATCACACTGCACAGAGAGGTGATCCATTCGTGCCAGAGAAGGTATAACCACTATGACGATTCTCCCACAGCAAATGGTGCTCCAGATTCAATACAATCAGCCTCGCCTTTCCCACCTGCAAGCACCAAATTGCAGACCAATTCTTCTGAGTGAAATGCTAGCAGCTCCAAAACTGTCCAGCTGTCAAACAGCTCCAACTGTCTCCAGCTGTCAAAACTATTTCAGTATTGCAGCATGTGGCAGTGAAGTTTGTACCCCTGTCTTGTAATTCAAGTTCCAGATGCCTGATTAAACACCAATCCAGCATCTCAACTCAGGTAAGATTAGCATTTTGAAAACTCACCCACTGCTTGCAAAATGCAACATGGGAAAGCCAAAGCTGGACATCGTCCTGTTGGAAGTGCAAAGGGGAGAAAAATCAACCTTACAATAAGACATTAAATCACTTGGACAATGACAAGCAAAAAATACACTCTTGGTACAACACGCAGAGAGAAGGAATTCCGAATCTCAAAATCCCTTTTTCCTAGATCTTCATATTGCTGAAAAACATCCAAAGAAACCCACTCGTCCCACCTCAAGATACACCCTGACAGCCTCTCCGATCAAATCAGTGTTACTCTGAACATAACAGAGCACTCACTGTAACGGTTGCGGAGACACCTCATTTAGGTTTTCCCATTAGATATATCAAGACAATATTTTTCTAAGCAACTAAAAGTTCTTTTCATTTTGTTTCTGGTCCCTGCAAGCAGACAGACCAAATTCACACTGCAGCACATGGCTCTAGAGTTGAGGACTAATGATTGAGAAGAAACAAAACAGTGTACGTGTACAAAAAAGTCTATTTGGTACAAATGCTCTACTTCTAGGCTACTGCTCACTGTAAAACCAAACGTCTACTTTGTTTTTCTACTACTTCCTTCCATATTATTTTAAATATCTGGTGGCAATATCTAGGTAATTTTACCCACCAAAAGGGCATTTTTTAAATCAACAAACTTACTTTCCATTTTCCTGTAGCACGATTGAAAAGGCCATGGACTCTATGCAGAATAGAGTTCTCAATTTCTTCCTTCTTAAATGAATATCCAATACGCTAGAGAAAAAAAAAATATTAATTTTATTAAAACAGAAACTTTGGCATTAAGTATTTGTTAGTCTAAATAATGGATAAACTTACTGCTCTTCTTTTCTTGATTAGTTCCAGCAGATTAATTTCATACTAGAATGGGGAGGAAAAACAAAACAAAACAAACAGTTAAGTTTTCTATAGCTAATCAGGTGGACAATAACAATTACATCCAGGTAAACATAAGCAACTTCTTTCAGCCAGATCACTACATTTCTATGGCTGACTGAAAGTAACCCTGAGTATTTGTATTGCATGAGGTATTTCAGACTTGGGCTGTTAGCACCCCACGTATTCCTCCAGTCATAATGCACAAGGCAAACGCGTAATGCCACGACAAAGTTAATTACACCAAATTTACACAGCACATCTGGGAACTGGGGTCTCTGCATCGCTGCAGGGAGAAGAAACTACAGGGAGAAGTCATGACAAGACATGCTAAGCCATCCCCATTCGCTCATCCCAAACTCAGGCACCAACTCCTGGTTATGCCTCATACTCTGGTGCATCTCAGTAAAGAGCCTAGGCCCACGAACCACTTAGAAGTGAACACCAAGGGCCATGGGAGGAGAGACCTCCAGCAGCAGCAGCAGCCGCCTCTGTCCTACGCGGGTCCTGCATCACTTCGCTCCTGCCGGAGCTGGGACTCCACCGTGAGTTCGCGCGCTCTGCTGCCCAGTAAAGCCCACCTGAATATAATTAATAAAATCCTCCTTCCGAAGCGCTCTCCGCTGTATTTTGTACTCCAGCGCCGAGGCCTTCCGCAGGACGGCCCTGCGGGAAGGGGATATCAGCGAGAGGAGCCAACCCGGCCGCGCCGCCGGCGCTCCATATCCCTCGTCGGCCCCGCCAGCCCCGCCGCCGCGGCCCAGCCCGGCTCGGCTCACCTGAACCCCTTAC
>JAAGNO010006243.1:36356-77716 GCA_033439905.1 Ceryle rudis | reverse complement strand
AGAAAAAAGAAAAAAGAAAAAAGAAAAAAGAAAAAAGAAAAAAGAAAAAAGAAAAAAGAAAAAAGAAAAAAGAAAAAGAAAAAAAATTATATACAGTTCCAGTAGCCAGAAAAAACAATATACACATTGACTTCTGATTATCAGTGCCTGTGGTGACTCTGTGCCATATGTAACTGATTAACAGTATTTGATCTACCATTCACTTCAACAGTAAAATACTCTTTTTGAATAAATTCAAATAGCAAATAAAGATCTAAATACCTGCTTGCTCCCAAATTAACCAGGTAAAATGGAAAATTATCTCAGTTCTCTCTAACATTCATAAAAATTTGCCAAAAACATCTTGTCTCCCTCTCACCGATGTTTATAGGGGCACTCAGCGATGGCCAAATACTGTTCTACGGGGGTAAATAGAAGCAAAAGTTGCCCACATAAAGGTCTGAAAAGTCTTTACTAACATTTCTGTGAGGAGAATTAAGCTGAAGTGACATTTTAACTATCACCATTTCAAAATGAAATAGAGTTGCTTCCAGGGATGTTCCCAGTCCAGGTTAGTGCCATAGGGTATGGACCTTTTCCCTCATACCATATGTAGTGCTTATAGTAAGAATAACCTGTGTTTCTCCTTCACCCTGCATGTAGTCTTTAGCACACACTACACAAACATGGCCAGAACAATTTCTGAATAAAAGGCTGTTCAAAGGCAAATGGGCATAAAAATATGTGTGCAAAGCAGAACCCAGAAGAATTGTCCATACTATAGCTCCATCTAGCTATTAACCCATCTTCTTTGTCGAATGCTAGAAGTAGCCTTGCAGATAGCTCACCTTGAAAATGTACATAGTTATCATCCAGCCAGACCAAAAGGAAACATACTCTCCTATTAATGTGCAAATGAGCGGTGTCTAATAGTGTTAATCAATGTTGCACAGGAAAAAAAATGCATGTCCTTAAAAAGATAATGTTAAGTAGCTGACGGACAGAAGGATTTTGTACTGACAAATTAGCCACCCTCTGTGCTGCCCAGTGGTGCTTTTGGACAGTTGTTTCATTAGGATAAGCTCCACATTAAGCCATAGTGCTTTTTCAAATAGAAAACTATCCAATTAAGAATCTTATTTCTTCTGAGCAGTCAACTATGTAGGCTTAACTGAACTGCTGCTGATGACTAAATCTTTTTAGCCTTTGTAATATATTTTTACTGTGTGCCCCTGTGTGAGACGGAAATACTGAAAATGATAATGACAACAGGGTGGGCAGGTATGTGTCAAGCAAAATGCTGTGACTAAACTCCCATTTACAGCAAGGCAGCAAGCTCAGGCACTGGCAGGAAAAACATCTCATTGAATCAGCACTTCCCAAACCAGTGTGTGAAACTGAAACATGCAGCAGCATTGCCAACTTTTGTAGCAGAGAACAAAGGATGCCTGGGAGTTGAATTGGATCCTAGTGTTTAAAAACCTTACTGTATAGGACGCTGCCCTACTTCTGATTCTTTGGGTAGCTTACATTGCATTGGCTTGAGTCTCTCTCCACAGCACTCCTCTACATAGTGCAGACAAACAGACTCCTGCTTTCGTTATTCATCCATTCTCCCTCCATTTTGCTATTCCTGCATTCTTTTATCCATTTTTAGGATAAGTAAATAAACACTGCTTAGCTCCTATTGAGTAGCAATAATACTCCAAGTCATGGGAGTGGGAACATTCCCCATTTCTCTTGCCACATTTTGCAAGGCATGATGCTGAAGGGGACGGTGCTTGCAGGGAACTCAGTGATCTTGGCTTTACCCAGAGAAAATTCCTTGCTCACTGGGAAGGTTTTGAGAATAGAAATCATTCTTTGACCCTGTTACTGAGAAGCTTCAGGCTGGTGTAAAACAATACCTGCCAAAGCTGGGGGGAGCCAAATCTTTTGCAAATGGCAGCCACTTTAATGCCATTTGAGAACATGCTTGAGATGTTCCTCTAGGAGACCGCACATGTCCTGACTGGTGAAGCAATGCAGTTATTACAATTGACCTAGACTTAACCTTTGATCCTTGGAGAAGAGCTCTTAAGTCATTTTTTATTAGTCATCTCTTCTGGGTCATGCCTCTGCATCTTCCTCTGTCACAATCCTTTTCTAACTCACCTCCAGGACAGATACTGGCTGGCTTGTTGCTGTATATGCCAAGGGAGAAATACACTCTACCTACTTCTGCTAATACCCCAAGGGGCCCTCTTATCTTTCTGAAGGAAGCCTGGGAAAGTCTAGCAAAAGCAGACAGGGCTGTGTTTTATACCTCTGCAGCCTCAGATGAGAATAGGAAATGCAGCATGGAGTACAAAGGTGACTTAAGGTATACCCCAAGCCAGCCGACTCTGAGGGCAATCCGAGTGAATAAAGCACTGCTCTGCTTGTCTGTTTAGAGACACATCTCCTGGTGATCTCCTAGTGCAGGGATATCTACATTTTTAAACAGCCCCTTGCTTGTGCTTGGAGATGCAGGTGATAAACCATTCAAACCAAGATGTCAAAGCTACATCCATTGTGATGTTCAGTGGAGATACAGAAAGGACTATCCAGGACTTAAACCTTTCATTGGGAGGGCTCGGTCCCTGTGTCCTTTTTTTTGTGCTACTGCCAACATTTCTTTACAAATCATAGCCTTGGGTATTCTCTTTTTGATTATAATAAAAACCTGTAACCTACATACCAAGGTTTCCAAGTAGCTGTGGTGGGTTAATCCTGTCTGGATGACAGGTGCTCACAAAAGACACTCTATTACTCCCCTCCTCATCTGGACAGGGGAGAAAAAATATAACAAAAATCTTGTGGGTGTACATAAGGACATGGAAAGATTGCTCATCAGTTACTGTCATGGGCAAAACAGACTTGACTTGGGGAAATGTTATGGTTTAACCCCAGCTGGCAACTAAGCACCATGCAGCTGCTTGCTCACTCCTCTCCCCCTGCCCCATCCCAGCAAAAAGAATTGGGAAAAAAAAGGTAAAACTTGTGGGCTAAGATAAGGACAGTTTAAAAGAAAACACAGGATTAATTTATTACCAAACAAAAGTAGGATAACAAGAAATAAAAGTCTTAAGACACCTTCTCCTCACCTCTCCCTTCTTCATGGGCTTATTTCACTCCCATTTTCTATCTCCAGTGGTGCAGAGGGACAGGAAATGGGGGTTGTGGTCAGTTCATCACACACTATTTCTGCTGCTCCTTCCTCCTCATGGGGAGAATGCCTCACAATCTCATCCTGTTCCAGCATGGTGACCCTCTCATAGGAGACAGTCCTTCATGAACTTCTCCCATGTGAATTCTTCCCACAGGCTACAGTTCTTCAAGAACTGCTCCATTGTGTGTCCCTTCCACAGGATGCAGCCCTTCAGGAGCAGACTGCTTCAGTGTGGGTCCCCTGCCCAGTCATAAGTCCTGCCAGCAAACTTGCCACAGCATGGGCTCCTCTCTCCATGACTCCACACATCCTGCCAGGAGCCTGCTCCAGTGCAGGCTTCCCAAGGTGTCACAGCCTTCTTAGGGTTCATCCTGCTCTGACACGGGGTCCTCCACGAGCTGCAGGTGGATATCTGCTCCACTGTTAATCTCCATGGACTGCAGGAGGACAGCCTGCCTCACCATGGTCTTCACCAAGGGTTGTAGGGGAATCTCTACTTCCACACCTGGAGCACCTCCTCCCTCTCCTTCTTCAATGACCTTGGAACCCACAGAGTTGTTTCTTTCACATATTCTCACTCCTCTCTCTGTCTGCAGTTGCTGTTGTGCAGGGCTTTCCCCCCGTTCTTAAATACATTATCACAGAGGCACTACCACTGTCTCTGATGTGCTTGGCCTTGTCCAGCAGCGGGTCCAGCTGGATGGCACTGGCTTTATCAGACACAGGGGAAGTTTCTGGCAGCTTCTCACAGAAACCACTTCTGTAGCCCTCCTGTTACCAAAACTTTGCCATGCAAACCCAGTGCAATAGCAAAGGACTCAGACACAGACATGAGTGCTTGGAGAGCTAAGGAGAATGGGAGCTCTGGAGATATCCCACAGGTGATCACATCTGAGTGGATGGGACCATGCTGAAGTGTTGCAGAGAGCTAAAAGCCTCAGTAGACTTTATTAGCTTGTTTTCTCCTATGTTTTGGGATTCAGCATAATTCCCTGACTGCCTCCTGATGGTCAACCCAGCTCAGGAGCCTCAATGTGCTTCATGACAGCAGGCAGGCCACCACTGCCATGGCGTGCTGTATGAAGACATTGCGTAGCATGCGTTCAATTTCAAACCTTAAAGTCTCCCCAGGCTCTTTGACTGACTCCTTGTGGTTTCCTAGTGAGACTAGCCACTTGCTGCTCTTCCTGCCTTGGAATCATCCTCTGGGGATGATTAAGAACGTTTGCCTTGCTGCAGTTTTCACATCAAAAGCATAAAGCCTGGTCAATCCCTCCTAGCAGCTCTGCATATTTTCAGGACTGAGAGATCTCAGCATCTCAAGAGCATAAATTTTAAAGGCAGCATTATCTTTACTACCACAGCACATGGTGTGGCAAAACTATAGAAAACACACCAGGCATATAGATGACTATAAAATACAACTGTAGCATTGCAGACTGTGATGGAGCTAATACATAAAATGTGTGGCACCTTGACACAGCTGTTAATGGAACTGGGATTCACAACACTTGTGACATGAGTGCTCAGTCCAGAAACAAAGAAATAATTCCTCACTTACTGCACACCACCGGCCTTTTATTTTAAATAAAAGGGATGAGAAACACTGTCAAATAAACACTACTGTCCTGCCTTGATTTTAGCACAGTGGCTTCCAATCCAGGCCTGTTCAAGGCTTTTCAGAGGCAGAACAGAATTGTGCTGCACCATCAGAGAGGGGTGAGAGGTGGCTGCTCTGGCTGCAGGTGACAGATGTAATAGGGAAGAAGCTCAGCAGGGATGTAGGGATGCAGCTGAGGTGTTGAGATGCATGGAGGCAGCAGCTTTGCTCTTCCATCCCCTTCCCCAGATATCTCATCTCCTTCCATGACTCTTGACTGTCCCATGTCCTGTTGTACATAAATTGAACACCAGCACAGTGAAAATTTTTGCACCCAGCAGTCAGATATCTGCTTTGCTGAGTGCCTGACACTAACCCTGATTCTGACTCACAGACTGTAATGGGAAAAGCAACTTCATTAGCTGAGCAGCAGCACAGTATCTGAAAAGCTGAGGTTTTGTCTAGCGCCTGTTGAAATGATAACAAGGATTCACATTTGGTCTTGGTGGATCAGTGAATCAATCCCCATGTGGCAACATGCTTGTTTTGAGTCCATCTGTGTAAGGGTAAATCCCAGTGTCAGCTGCTTTGGGGTTTTTTTCTTATTGTTATTGTTTTGGTTATTTGCCATGAGAAATAATCTTATCCACAACAAAAACATATGCATCAGACTCTCAAACCCACTTACACAATTTTTTTTTTTTTTTTTTTCTCAAAAGCAACAGAGGGAAAGAGCTGCCCTATTTTAATGTGCTAGGTCATGGTCAAAAGAGTCAACTAATTTTCCTGTGAGGGCCAGTATTTACTATATGAACCAACTATCAAATTCATCTGACAAGTTAATCCATTAACCTAACCTTCATCTAATAAATACCAAAGAGAACAGATTCCCATTGATCTCAGCTGTCACAGGGATTTTGGACTCTTTAAACTCAGTACTGCCTGTAGCTAATGGGTCCATCAGAGTTAAACCCATCACGTACACCGTCTGCTTTCTCATGTCTTATAAATAATTCCCTGAGCTGTTCTTATCTGCTCCATCCACTTCTTCATTTACTTATTTGTTTATACTTATCCTGTGCTTTCACTCTGAGTTCAACCGTGAAAAACTTAGCGAGCTACTTTCTGCTTCCACAGGGTTTACCCTACCTAATCTGATGGTACATTCTTAAAGAAACTGTATCATAAAATAGGTCTACCTGTCTTCTGTGGTTACCATTCCTGGGCTTTGTCAGTAGCACAAGAGCCAGACCCAAACCGCCATTGGTGTTCATGGAAACCCTCTTACCTATTTCACTGGGAATTACACTTGTGGCAGCTCATCTCTCCACTGAAAGACAGTATAAGAAAGGTAGTATGGGCACAAGAAGAAAGTCAAGCATCTGTTGGCTGTCAGAAAGCATCCAATTTATATCAGAATTATACAGTTTGATTTTAGTTTGAAAGCAAAACTTGTATTATACAATCCCTAGCAAACACAGAAACAGTGTTCAATGCAATGACAAGACCCTTTTAGGTTTTGGCATGCCAGGTTTGAGCAAACAGAAGAACTTCTCAGTCCAGACTTCAAGAGTTGTTGCAATGTGGGAATCACACTTCAAATTGTGAAGAATAGCAGTGGGTGGATTAACCCCCATGTAGCGCAGGTTGACTTTGTAATCCCATCTCTGTCTACCACATCTGTTTGATTTTACCAAAAGAATTTCCTCTATCAGGAGTTCTTCCCCCTTGTCCCTCCCGCTTTCCTCATGATCACTCCTTCTATAAATATGGGGTCATATGTAGCACCCATCAGTTCTTACACCCTTTCAGACTTCAGGCTAAAAACACCCAGTGACCACATTTGCAAAGACAGCAGCTCCCTTCTGCTTCCCCACATGCAAGTTGGGTTTCACGTTATTGCTCTCTTCAACTTAAGTGACTTGCATTCCCCACAACAGGCAGTCTGAACAGGGTCTTTGCTTGATGCATCTTGTGGAATGTCTCAAGCATAAGTTTCTTTTGCTCTGGCCATAAAATCAGCTGTTTGATATTCTATTGTTAAAAAATACCCATCAAACTGTAGCTTCTTGTCCTTACAAGAAGGCTTACCTCACTCCTTTCCTTTTAGTTAAAATTTTCACCAAACTCTTAATTTATAAGGAAATAGTTAAGGTTCACTATTATCACATTGACTTAAAGCTCAGTCGTTAGAGCAGACAAGCTTAGAAAGTCAATGCTGACACCACAACATTTGTAAAGGTGATTGAAATCTTGGGAGAATCAACAACAGCTTGTTAATAAAGGTAATCAGTTCTTTTTTTTTTTTTTTTTCTTTCCTTATTAGAAGAATGGGATTTCTGTTCCAAATGTCCTTCTCCATAAACACAATCTGTCCCTTTAGGTCTGCACTGATATGGAATGGACTTCTTTTCTTTTCCTTTTGTTTTTACTCTTTTTAAAGGAAAAACATCACTGAAAGGAAAAGGGAAGCTACATCAGAGCATAAATGTCAGGGGTATAAAGGAAGCCATCCTCAGCCACCCCTAGTGACTAATAAATGCCAGTAAAATTCATTCCACATCTGGAATGTGGTCTGTAGAAGATCCGACAAGTATAAATCACCACCTTCGATCAGAATATAAATCCTGCCACGATGCAAATAATGCATAGCTTGTGTGTTTGTGTATTTTACTGCGATATCAGGAGGAGGAAGGAAGGGCCAGGTGACAGGATACAGGGAAGTTAGAAAATAACTTTGTCCATTTCAAGAAACAATACATTGCTTCCACCGGAAGAAGAATATTTTTTTAGAAAGGAAATTTACTCTCTCCTGCTTCACCACTGCTAACTCCTCCTCCCCTAACTTAGAAGCCTCCAGCAAAAAAAAAAAATTAAGATATCTTGAACTCTGCCATCAGAAGGTCACAAAATACCAGCTTGGCTATGCTGGCTACGTTCACTTTTCTTTTGTAGAGCAGTTATTTCAGAGCAGATGTAAGTGCATGTCCTGCTTCATCTCCCTGGAATATTTGCTCCTTCCTCTGTCACTGCAGTTCACCAGCGGGTCACACCAGCAGATTCTCACTGATTTTCAAGAGACAAGGTCTCACATAGGTGACTGTCAACCAGTGCAGTCAGGCTAACACTGTCTTTCTCTACTTTTTCCCCAGGATGTGGTAAGCTCTGTCACATAGGCTTGATCCAAAGCCCTCAGAAGCCAATGAAAATGTTAAAGGAAAATCCCCTCTAAGGGTTTCACAACATGTCTGTATGGCAAGGGAGACCTTTTCTACTCTGACTCTGAAAGCTGAGTGTGCAGTATGGTCACATCATCACAGCTTGGTAATTGACTTGGTCTCAGCCTGTCTCCCATGGATTTGCTGTTTGATGTTTTCTTCATAGCTCCTGATTCACCCTGCAATATTCTAGATTGCCACAGAGGCAACTTAAAAAAAGTTTATTAAAACTCATGATTAAATGTTAAAGTGTTGATCTGAGCCTTTAGTATGTCTGAGGGAGGGTCTCACAATTCACACTATTCACCACTTGTGTAACATCCATGCTCGCAAACAGAAAGGTTCCACTCAGCATGATTGCACGAATCAGAAAAGCTCCACTGAAATTCTAACACTGTTTCTGTGTTATCTAGACAGGAAAAAGAGATTTGAAGAAACATGTGACAGGCGTTCTTTACACAAACACTGCAAGACAAATTCAGGACCGAGGAGGGTGGCTGTAAATGTAGAGTAATTCCATTTTAGATTTATGTCACCAAAGCAATTCCTATTACGCAACAAAGAGAAACCTCTTAGTCAATCCTTACAAGGCTTCCCTCTTCTATCCTACTGAAGGGTATATTATTTATCAAAATAACATGGTTTTTATTATTATTTTATTTTCTTTAGAGACTCTCTAGACACTGGTATCTTGACTGGAAAACCAACACAGGCAGGAAATGCTTAATTGTGTAACTTTTCTATGTTTGTGTGTGCCTTCTAGACTTAAGCATGGGATATAAAACTGTACTTGAACCAAAGGCTAAGGAAAAATCACCCACAGCTTAAGTACTGTGATTCAGTCCATGGACTCTAGGTAGTTCAGAGTAACCCCCCAAAATGTGGATGGTGTGGACATTGAGTCCTTGGTGTAACCTGTCACACTGTCCAGATCTGCTCCTACAATGCAGCACTAATTAGTATTGCAGACATGCCACTCAGCGTTTTGACTCTGCTCTTCTGGGAGGAGGTTCCCATGTTTTACTGATAGTATAGGAACTGTCTTGGTATCACAGCAGTACTGACATATCTTGATCATCACTACCTTAAATTGCAGCCCCCTCTGCTCTTGCAAAAATTAGGTTTTTGGAAGTTGGGGGTTTTTTTACTTATTATTATTTTTCAATTAAACATTTTTTTGACCTGCTTTCCCCAGAAGACTTTTTCTGAAGTACAAGTTATGACATTGCAGGTACCAAGACCTCATTGTGTGCTGTAAAGCAACAAAAAAGATCTCTTCACTACTTCTCAGTTCACCTTGAAGAAACACAGTGTCCAGGTAAGTCTCAGGTGTGTTCCTGATGGTGTCAGTTGTCAATAGAAAGCTTGCTAATGACTCCTTTACTAATTAAAGGCTTCCTTTGCCTGAAACACAGATCACCGCATCTTAACTATTCAGCTGAATGGTCTGGCAGCTGCTTACTGTATCTTTCACACCTAGAGACTGGAGACTGTCTCTGTCAAAGGTTGTTTTTAATTTATTTATTTAATTTATTTTTTTAAACCAACAGCTTTCTAAAGATAGAAATACTATGAACCTGTGAGTTGAGTGCCAGTGAATTTTACACTGCTAAATCAATTTCAACGAATACTTCAGGGAAGAAAAAAAATGCTGCATCCCAGGAGTGTGGTCCTTCAGTGGCAAGGGAGAATCTGATGGAAAAGGTATGCTAGAGGACAGGAAGACCAATAGCCTTTTTTGTTTTCTGGGGAGTTGTTAAAATTAATTCCCTGTTCTCTGATTTTAATCCCTAATATATGCTGCCTTGTGAGCCAGTCATCCATTAAATATGAGCTACAGCAACTATATTTTTACTAAATCTTAAGTTCAAGCTCATAAGTTTATATAGACTCCACAGCAACATAAAATTTGGACATGTGGTTTCTCCTGCAAGACTCACAGAAATTATGCTTTTGGTCTTGAATTCAGAAAGAGTCACGGTGTTTGAGTCACTGTGGTTTAATGAGCAGCCATTTCTCAGCAGAGAAGTCTAAGCTATCATGGGGCAGGAAGAAAACTCTCATTTGGGCCAGTCATAGCAGTCCCCCAGTCACATCAAGCCATCCAAACCACAAGCTGGTCCTGGAGGGAAGGGTCCTCTTTAAAACCCCTCTCTCATGGCATTTCTCATCTCTTTCCACCAATTCCTACCACACATTTCTTTGCCAGAATAGTTTACGCTCAGGTCACTTCATCCAATTCTGCACCTCCACAGACACACGTGACAACAGAAGAAATAGAGAGAATTAAAACCTGAATTTGGCGAGTGGCTGGGGATAAAGGAGAGTGGTTGTGAAACTATGCCCCCAAGGAGATTCAGCAAACTGCATAATTACGCTTCTCATTTGAATATAACCTCAAACTGGTAAAAAACAAACGCAACTTCCATGCTGCTCTCTGTTCCTTTTATGTTGTGTATTAGTATATTCCAAAAGAAAGCAGACTTAAATGGTAAATATTTGTCTTTTTGAATTTTCAAAGCTTTTCCTTTTTTTCACCTGTTTTAAAAACTCACTTCATCCTGATGGAAGAGGTCCACCAGAAGTCTTTGAATGTAAAGAAGCATAAGATGAAAAAGCTTTCCTTGTTATTGAATTAAAATTAGTCTTTCAAGGATTTTTGAAATGTTCATCAATTCCAAAACTAATCTTTGTTTTAACAACAACAACAAAACATCTCCTTCAAATTGGTAATCAATTAAAAACATTGGTAGAAACTACTAGGTAGATCTATTGGCCTGGTGCTTTTACCTTGAGTTGTCATTTTTTTTAGGTCCTATTTCTTGTGTGTCTAATCTATGATCATATACTGTATATCTAGGTCTATATAAAAGTAGTGGGTTTTCATACAAAGAATATACATATATATTTTCACTTAGAGATTTACACAGAAAACAGTAGTTAGTGTAATTAATGTAAGGAAAAAAACCCCACTTTTATGGAAGGGTTTGGTTTTATAATACATGCCCCTCCAATGTGCTTTGGGGTATGTCTTTTAGCTACTGCTATTGAAAGAGAACTGAAGAGATTTTCAAGCATGGACCAAATCCCATGGCCCTCAAATTGCTATGGACACATACAGAAACGGCCCTCCCCCACTCTAACAATAGATGTATACGGATGCATGAATGGAGGGAAACAATATGAGATTCATATAATGAAGCAACAGCAATGAAGAACATAGACATCTAGTCTCAGCTAGTTGTCCAGGCACAACTGTTTGCTTGGCTGTTCTGTGAACTGGAACAGGGTAGTAACCCTGCTTTTCCAAGCCTGGTCCTCTGCAAGCTGCAGCCGTTCCCAGAGCCACTTCACAGCTACATAAGCTGCTGCAGTATCATAGCTGAGAAGATATCATGCTATAATACAGGGCAGGAACACATGGTAGGAAAATAAGAACACTTCAAGCTGGTCCTGTTAGTGAAAAACCTATCCTGAAACTAGTGTTGCAGGGAATTTGCCTCTGATAGGGAGTTTTCTGGCTCACCACTTGACATGAATAATGGTGCAGCACTACCATGTCCATCCAAGGCTACTCATGAGTGCTTTCCATGGGGACATTCAAGTATTGAGCCAGCATTTGTTCTGTCTTTGAGACAGTTTATGCATCATTAATAAAACATGCACCTGAACCTGGCAATTTCTGCCAGAGATGAATAAGTAGGGTTATGATAACATTTGTATTCATAGAGGTAACAAGAATATTCAGAGCTGTAAATACTGCTAGCCATTACCTCCTGATTGTTCAGCCTCATTCAGTTTAAGCCAAAATCGAAATATTACAGATGTAAGACAGGCCTACTGGAGCGGGAAAGGGGAAAAAGGAGAAATATTATCCCTTACCTCCCAGCTAGGAGAATCTCAGATTAAGACAGCCATCCCCACATCTTGGTAGAGATTTGAAACCAGATGCTAGATGGACCTTCACTCTGCTCAAAAATGGCAGCTCTTGTCTTCTTGCTTTCTGTTGACTCTATGGATTTCTGCTGGAATGTGGATCACATAATGAATGCCATACTAACAGAGAAGGAATTCATCATGATCATTCCTTAACTCGACAGGGTCTTCAAAAAGTTTCCAAAAGAAAACAGGAAGCTGCCAAAAAGAAGTGGACATCTCTGGTCCAACAGTTGGTTCTTTTGTCTGAAACCAAGAAAAGCACCATTCAGGACTCTAATTGATTAAAACTGAGTGCAATTGTCAGAGCACCAATAATTGCTGGAAGAGGGCAACGGTCACCCTCGTGCGTTGTCACTTCAGAGGAAGCTGAACCCTAACAACCAATCAAGCAGCATTAGTTCAAAGTAACCTTTTAATGACCCCTGATTTCTCCTTCAGGAAATACTTTCTACACAATTTGTATTACATATTCACTGTTAGCCCATAAGTCCCTGACTATCTTATTTATTTTAAATTTTAAAATATGTAGAACTCTTCACTGCTCCATTCTGTCTGCACACTCTAAATACCTTCTAATGTGATTTCCAGATGAACCCCATGAATTCTGCAGCTCATCTAAAGTTGTCTCATACTCGATGCTTGTTTGCAACAAACCTACTTCTTCTGTTAAGTCTTCTACAGATGTCCTTAGCTTTACTTGCCTCGTTTTCTTGATTACTTACCCCTGATTAACTCAGACTCCCACTGGACTTAGTTCTGCTTTTTCATTCACTCACATGCAACATACACTTCTTCCTTTCCCACAATGTTGTGATCAGCATTGCAAGTATGCTACTGACAGTCTCATAAACTTTATGTTTTCCTTACAGCCTGAAGGTGAGATTAACATGTAAACCCTGGAATCACCACTCCTATTAACAGAGGGGAAAAAAAAAGGGGAGGGGGGGGTATGGCACTTCAGGCTTTTTCAGTAAAGCTATGAAAAGTGACACTACTTCAGAAAACGCAGTGCAAATAAAAAGCCCTCAAAAGTATTTTTTGAAAAGTTTATAATTTTTAAAAGGATTTTATGATCTGTAGAAACATCCCCACTCTTTAGGTCATCTGATTTTTTTTTTTCTGAAGGAATTACTTCTCTATCGTGCTAGAACCTCTGAATGTTTGATAAATGCTTTATTTCATTTTGCTTTGGTGGCACATTTCTTATGTCAAATTATTCTCCTAAGTGATGTATGCAATTTAAAATACCTTTTTATAAACCTGTAATTACAAAGAAGAATAAACACAAGAAGACATATGCCTTGAATATCCAACATCTCCATGTTCTTTTATTTTCATACTTCAGATTGTGTCTTGGCCTTTTTTTATGTCTTATACTGCCATCTAAAACCATACTGTAGCCATTTAAGACCAGGGGCTGCCTTTTTTATGTTACCAAATCACCAGACACCTCTAGAAGGCTGTATAAATATTAAATTATGCTAATTAATAAAACATCTCTTTACAAGTGGAAAATGGAGTTCTGAGAAGTAATTTCACCCTGTAAAGACAGAATAAAATCCCATTTATGAAGATGCTTTTTATCAAGTAGAAATATCTGTAAGTCCAAGGAAAACTTGTGAGGAAGGAAAATATTTTAAGTACGGTGAAACAGAATGGTCCCCAAATTATGGGAGCTTCCACCATGAGCAGGAGAGTGCTTCACTGTTGCCCTTCCCAACACAAAGACCAGCTTTCAAAGCAGAGGTGACTCTGGAGCAAGAACAGGACAAGGAGGCTTCCTCTCCAAGCAGGGAGGGAGATGAACGTGTCCCAGCCCGTGAATTAGTAAATAGGTTGAAGGCATCTGGCATCAGAAGAAAAGACTGGATGAAACATCTCTCAGAGCTTTGAAATAGAAGACAACTGACAGCCTTCAAGGGAGTGATGTGATTCAGTGAAGAAGGGTGGACAAAAGTATCTGATCTGGGGGGCTGTATACTTATTCTGGAGTAGGCAGACTCATCCAGGTCATCAGCTTGCCCCGAACATCCTGCACGGTGGATAACAGAGGCATGGCTGTGTCCCAGCCTGAACCAGTAAGATATTTCAATATAACTAAACTGAAATAAGAGACAAAGGCCCCTGGGAAATATGAAGGACAGAAGCACCTGAAAGAGGATTTTGTCTGGGTCAAGCATCTCCCCACCTACAACAAGAGGAGGCAATACAATTTTTGAGCCTAGAAATAGACTTTCAGTGTGGGCACAGCTGCCACCAATGCACGTGTGCAGGAGTGCTTGTCTACACCAAAGCTTTTGTCTGATGCCTGTGCTTTGCCTCAGTTTCTTTGTGTGCAGAGAAAAAAAACATAGTGGGTGTATTGGTCTTTTACTGGAAGGATTTTAGAAAGTGAAAAATTCCCTTTTTAGTTCTCCTAAATCCCTGTTTCCTTGTTCCAAACCAATCAGAAAATGTCCTCAGGTTCTCTACTTTCCTTTGTGATCTTAAACTAGCGTTGGACCCTTTTCCCTATCATTGCCTCAGCGGTATCCAAGTGGTACATTCCTCCCTTCAGGAATTTCTTTTTGCTTTAGCTTCTTTTGTTAGTTGAGGTAGATGATGCATTTGGGATTAATTTGTAAGGTTCAAAAGCTTTTAGATAAAATATCTGGTTTTTTTTAGAGTAGCACACACCCTCTTTAGTGTTGGAGAAGGAAGGAAATATTGGGCTACTGCAAACTCTATAAAGAGGAAACAGTCATTCCCTCGGGTCAGAGTCGAGAGGATCTGGACTTTGTTCTTTCTCTCCTGCCTGCAAACAGGGAATCAGAAAACTAAAACACCTGTAAGATAAAAGCAAAACCTATCTCTAGAGAAACAAGCAGCATTAATCTAACTCTGGATTAGACCCATGCAATTCAGATTGGAGTCTACTAGCAGCTACTGCTGTTCATGCTACTGTGGAGGAAGGGAACCACCATGATAAGAACTGCCTTTGCAGCAGAAAACCTAAAAATCAGGCATGAAATCAGACAGAAAGAAGGATGTGAGATAACAAGAGTATGCTATTTTCCTGTTAAAAGAGCAGGAATCTTTATATGAGGGGTTGTTTTGGAGAACTTCAGGTATGTACATAAAATAAAAGGTTGTTGCGATAAACCCAGAATATTTTGCTAATCTGTGCTGAGAAATCAGCATGAAAAACTCATCATTGCAAAGTCAACTGTCTCTGTCATGTCTGTTGCCCAATCTACTTGACCCAGCCCACGATAAAAGGAAAGGCAAAAGAGATATTAGTTTCTCATGCACTTTCCCTCGAGAACCTATTGCCAGAGGGGAAAGGTCTGGTTCAGCAGAGAGTCTGCAAAACTCTAAAGCTGGGTGTCTGTGGGATGCACACAGGGAGCACAGACACCTACAGTTCTCCCTTCTGTGAGTTTCTGTCTGCTTTTCTTCTCTTCCTTATCCATTGTTTTGTAGGTTCATCAATTGGGCTTTGGCCTTATTTAATCAAAGCTCTTGCAGTGATCTGGCTCATCATAAACCTGATGGTTCTAATTTTGTCTGCTTCATCTTCTACCAGCATTGGTGTCACTGAGTTGATATTGACCATCTCTGTAAGCCCTAATTTTTGCCTATATCTCTTAGGGTGTTTAAAGAAAAACCTGTCCAGACTGGAGTAGGTAAGAAAGACAGGAAGAAAAGCAAACAAAATGAAACAAAAACAAGCAAACAAAGAAACAAAGAAAAAACAAACAAACCCCCCAAAAAACAACAAAGAAGGGGCAAGGGATGAGTCTTGAGCACTGAAGGTAAGACTTGAGCAATGAACTCCCTCCACCTGCTCTTCAGACTAAAGTTTATGCAGTTATTATGACCCCACACTGCAGCCTCTTTTCTGCTCCATGACTCATCTGTCAGATCCTGATTTGACAGAGGACAAGTAGGAAAGATGCTGTAGCACTGAGCTGAAAATGGGCAACACCTCCCTGTTCATGGGGACCAGCCCTTGAAGCCATGTTCCTCTGCTGCATCTAGTGCCAGGTTCCCTCCTTACTTAGGCATATGCCAGATGTGCAGTCTATTTTGGGACTTTCACATTCTAGGACTGGATACATTTGAGAAGTCAGAGGGCAGAATGAGCACTGGGGACAATAGGGAGATTCTTACATAAACATCATCTGACACAGAGGAGAATGGAATCTTCTACTTTCAGAGAAAGCAGTTGGAATCAAGCCCAGAAATTTTCTGCAGCTATCATAACTCAGCCACACTGCACAGAAACCTGAAGACATAAAAATGATACAGTATTAAAATGAAAGAAGTGCAGCAGTTGGAGTTAAAATTGCACTGGGAATTGCAATTTCACATTTCTTAGCTATGTGTGCTTCAGCTCACTGCCACAATGTATTAGCAGTGACTTTACACAGATAAGGTTGTTAGAAAGAGTTCAGCAAAGTGGTAACATGTGCAAGCTCTTTCTCCAAGAGCAAGATCTGTAGTCTGTCCTTGGAAAAGTATGTGCTTCCCACTGGCTCTGTGGAGAACTTTTCTTTTGGATTAATGGACATTATGTAGTTCTCAGGCCTTTCAGATGAATACTCTGACAGTGGTTTGTATCTTCATATGTGATGCAGAACCACTGTTTCTTAGATCCCTACATTGCTTGCTGGCTTAAGGAGATGCTGTTTGCCACCTCTGAGTGGATGTGTTTCAATGGTGAGAGAACAGATCCTGATACAAAGCAGGAAAAGCTCTGTAATGCTCTGTGCTTTTCTGTAACCAGTTGCACTCCTGCAGGGTGGTTATGAAAGGCTGCCAGATCCTAGTGGTTGACTTTCATGCCCTTATTATACAGGTTATTACAGCAGTTATAACACAATGAAGCTATCAGACCTATATATCAACTTAGGGCTGTATGTGCACTTCAAGAACCAGTTTAACAATAGCTTGTGCTTATGCATTTGATTATGAGATCAAATGTATATCTTGAAAGAAAAGGAAATGAAAAATAGCCATGAGCATTTGCTGTTACAAGTCACTGTGACTGTTCACTGCAGTGGTTTTAGGTAAATTTACTCAGAGACTATCTGACTTCTGGAGCTGATAGCTAGCAGAATAGTACGAAATAGTTATATTGATGGTATCTATCCAACAATATTTTAGAGACAAGAGACAAAAGGGCAGGGAGTCTTTAAGGAGATGCTTTATCAGCATGGTATCATACTATAGCAGTCTACAATGGAGGTACCAGAATATGCTTGGTAAGCATATTTTTGCCTTTTTAGGGTGGTCAAAGATCATTTGCTCCTTGCAGTAACTTACTGAAAGGAATCTAGAAGCACAGAATACTAAATTGTCAGTACAGTACAAAGTTATGTATTATTTACAAGCACAGTGTGAGCTGTCAGGTCAGTTAAATCAATTATTCACCATTTGTTCAATTTAGCTTTGTATAAATCTTCATTTTCTCACTCAGCAAATTCCAAATTTACTACAAAGCCTTATGCCGTGTCTGTAATGAAAACGGACTGAACAGTATAAAAAGGGAGACAGCTTACTAAATTTATAAGCAATTGCTTGAAAAAAATGATCAATGTCTACAGTTTGCTTTATTTTATCTGGAGTGCGCTTTTTGTGCATAAATCATACATGATATATATATAAAAATTTAAATTTTGAGCTAGAATGATTCAAGTCCAACCATTTTGTGACTGCTGCATACAATAAGAGATTCAGACATTCCCGTAAGGACTGGGTGACTTAGTAGAGGAGGGATTCACAGACTTTTAAGGCTAGAAAGGACCATTACAAACTGTGACCTCTTGGATCACATACACCATAAATTTTCACAGAGGAATGACTGCAACAAGCCCATGTCTTCTGATTGAACTAGACTGTATCAGAATAACTTCTTTTTATCCCTAATTTGGCCATAACTTGCTGCTTCACATCAATGGAAATATGTATATAGGCCAAGGTAAAAAGAAAAAAAATGCTTTCTTGTGTAACCAGAGAGACAGCAGTCAGCCTGGATCCAAAGTCTGATCTGTTGCACGATGTACAACTGGAATGCATTGCTGTGAAAAGTTATCTGCATCAGAGATTTAAGTGCAGTATTGTTCAAGGAGCATGGAGACTGTGAGATACCTATCTTACTTATGCACTTCAACCTTACCCAAGAAAAAACTCTCAGCTGAGAAACTAATTCAATCTTTTTTAAAATGCCATCTTTTTCCTGACTGGACACTGTATATGTCAATAGATTGGAAAAAGGGAAAAAAAAATATGCATGCAACCAACTGGTTTGTTGGTTGAATATTAGATTCAATTCATTAGATTAGCAATGGGATCTGGCCATATATACTTTCAGTGTGGCCTGCTTGTGAAATAAAATGAGTTGGCTCAAACATAGAAAAGCTCAGATCTAAGGCTAGTCTGCCCTTTTTTTTTTTTTTTTTTACCTAGTGGTCATTCCCTCATTGATTTCTGTAGAAATCATTGTTTTATTTACTAAAACATGTACAATGAGGCCTATTTTGTACTAAATGAAATTTTTTTTCCTCTTTAGATTCCTCTCTTGAACACAGAATGCAGTTATGAGAAAATATTAAATCATTCCTTGTTTTTCCTGTCTATGTCCAAAATTTGAGCTGAAGAGAATCCCTCAAAGGAGTAATCATAAGAAGGTCCAGATTCTGCATTTGTTTACCATGTTGTAGGATGTACATCCACCCCCATCTCCATCAGACAAAAAGCTTCCAGTTCTATGGACACCGAATTAGACTTACATAGCTGAATTATCTTTATGGAGCACAGTTGTCCTCATGAACTGTCCTTGGCACTGAGTGCTTTGAAAGTGAATTGTATTACTTTGAGTAGAAAATAGAAGCAAACTTAGCATTGAGTAGAAGAATTATAACACATGGAAGATATTTCCAGAATGCCAGAGAGAAACATATCTGAAATCTGCAGGGTCTGAATTCTTGCATTTCATTCATATTTCATTTTACTAAATCCAAGAGTTTAGAGAGAATGAAACATGAAAACTATGCAACCTCCTTAGTCATATAGGTTTAAAGATGCATTAAAAAGGACATGACATATAAAAAAAGTGGTTTGAGTTTACCTGAAGGATCAACACATATTTTCAAAGCCCTTCCATTTCTGACTGTCATAATTTCTATTGCTACCCAAGGCTTCTTACAACCCAGAAATGCTTTTTAGAGCAAGGGTGATTTTGTTTCTGTACAGTGAAGTAGGGATGGTTGGGGACCACCTGAACAGAAGTGACAGCAGTTCAGTCTGTCTAGAAGGTAGATATTGGCAAAGGTGAGAGGTGGGTTGTTTGCTTTTAGGAACCTCAGAATATAGGAAGGTGAGATGTAAAGTCCTTCCTCCTCCAGGTGTTTCTGTGAATTGTCAGTCTGTCTTTGTGGTTAACTGGGACAAAATCATCAAATGGGACAAGCCATTCACTGCTACAGAACAGGCTGCTTTCAGTGTCGCACAGCTGTCACCTCACTGTGTGACAGATTGAAACCTGGATAAGCAACATAAGCTACAGATGTGCACTTGAAAAGTATAAATCATTAGAGTTCCAAACCTTTCCTTGGACAGAAGGGTTTGGAGAGGTCTTTTGGAAAAGGTGTTAGATAATCAAAATTCGTGAGAGCCTCTACATTTTCTAGATGAGTCTGGTATAGAGAGGTGTTCACCTTAAAGCATGTCTGGTGTTCTGTATTATACTGTGTTACTGACTTCCCATTCCTGAGTAGCCACTTACTTTTTTTTTTGTGCCTTTTCTTTCCTCATCTACAACAACAAAGTGTCTCTAAAACATAAGGACATAATACCTGGAAGGTTTTCTGAAATACCATTTAAAAATTTTACATTTCTCTGCTTTTAAACCTAGGCTATTCAGAAGGAAAAAACCCCAACATTAGACATGCCAACAAAAATCAAAAGCTACCCACAGAAAAATAGATACATGAAGTCATTAATTCTTTAAAAACCCATCAGTTTAGTTAGTTACTGAAGACATTTGCTCCAGAGAGGCCTTCTGTGAGATTTTTATCCCATGGAATTTAGAACATCACAATATGTTGCAAGTCTGACATTTTTTCCTTGTCTATCCATGCAAGAATGTAATCGAAGAAAAAACTAAATTAAACATTTATGACAGAAACTGTTTGACAACTGAGATAGGAACTAGCACTAATGTGCCAACTTTCCAGTCTGGTACCTTGCAGATGAGCTTTGACTGTGACCACTCTGCCTATGTTTCTTGGCTATTTAAAAAGCATTGTTATTGAGCAAACGCTCCTTGTTACTTAGGTAGGATTGATTCCTTCCCTACCACTTCTAAAAATGAGCTGGTTTTTTTTTTTGTTGTTGTTTTTTTTTGGTTTTTTTTTGTTTGTTTGTTTGTCTGGTTTTTTTTTGTTTTGTTTTGGGGTTTTTTTTGTTTGTTTTGTTTTGGTGTTTTTTTTTTGTTTTTTTTTTTTTGTTTGTTTGTTTGTTTGTTTGGTTTTTTTTTTAATATGGCAAAATCTGCCCAGTCAAATGTTGAAGCATGTACCCAGTATTGTGTAGCCAAATGAGAAACTGGTCTATAGCCTCAAAGTTGATTATAGGACTCCCAGTCCCTCAAAATCCTCTTACAAAAAGAGAGTATCATAGAATCATAGAATAGTTTGGGTTGGAAGAGACCTTTAAAGGTCATCTAGTCCAACCCCCTGATGTAAGCAGGGACATCTTCAAATAGATCAGACTGCCCTGCTCTGGACCTGCTCCAACAAGTCCATGTCCTTCTTGTGCTGAGGGCTCCAGAGCTAGACACAGTACTCCAGGTGAGGTGTCACCACACCAGATCAGAAGGGCAGAATCACCCCTCAACCTGCTGGCCATGCTTCCAGATGCAGCCCAGGATATGGTTTGCCTTCTGGGCTGTGAGTGCATATGGTCTGCTCATGTCCAGGTTTTCATCCACTGGTACCCCCAAGTCCTGCTCAGCACCACTCGCAATCCTTTCATTCCCCAGCCTGTATTGACACCAAAGATTACTCCAACCCAGATGCAAGACCGTGAACTTGACCTTGTTGAACCTCATGAGGTTCACACAGGCCCACTTCTGGAGCTTGTCCAGGTCCCTCAGGATAGCATCCCATCCCTCAGGCATGTCAACTGCACCTCTCAGCTTGATGTCATCTGCAAATTTGCTGAGGGTGCATTGAATCCCACTGTGTCATATATAGCACTGGTCCCAGTATCAACCCTTAATTGACATCACCTGTCATTGATCTCCACCTGGACATCAAGCTATTGACCTCTACCCTCTGGATGGGACCATCCAACCAATTCCTCATCTACCAAACAGTCCACCCATGAAATCCATATCTGTCCAATTTAGAGAGAATGATGTTGTGGGGGACTGAGTCAAAGGTTTTACAGAAGTCCAGAGAGACAACATCTGTAGCTCTTCCCTTATCCCCTGATGCAGACCATCATAGGCCACTAGGTTGGTCAGGTAGGACTTGCCTTGGTGAAGCCATGCTGGCTGTCTCAAATCACCTCCTTGCCCTCCATGTGTCTCAGTGTAGCTTCTAGGAGGATCTGTTCCATGATCTTCCCAGGCACAGAGGTGAGGCTGACAGGTTGGTAGTTCCCCAGGTTCTCCTTTCTACCCTTTTTAAAAATGGTGTAAGATTTCCTTTTTCCAGTCACCAGGGTCTTCACCTGACATGGCTGTTCAAATATCACAGAGAGTGGCTTGACAACTACATCAGCTAGTTCCCTCAGGACTCTAGGATGCATCTCATCAGGTCCCATAGACTTACATATTTCAGGTTCCTCGGATGGTCATGAACATGATCTTCTGTTACAGTGGGAGGGACTTAGCTCCCCTAGTCCCTGCCTGGTAGTCCATCCATGCACCTGTCAAAGTACCTGGTCTGCGAAATATACAGCCACCTTTCAGCTGTTTCTCTGGGACAATATTAGTAGAAATATGTGCAGTCACTCTTGAGCTTCATAGTGAAAGTCAGAAGGGTAGCTTTTAAAACAGCTGTCTTGGATGCTGCTGGGTCAGTGGGAGAAATGATTTCTGGCACAATGCTTCCCAAAAATAACAAGACAGTCCTGGCTACTGTTTCAGCCTGGGTTTCTGTGGTTCAAACATCTGAAGCAATCCAGAAAAGATGACCCACACAATGACCCAACACAAACATTGTCACCACACACCGGTTCTTCAAATCCCACTTTGTTAATAGGCAACTGGGACTTGTTGCAAGTCCCAAGAAGGGAGCAGAGGGGAAAGGATAATTGTGTCAGTGCTTCCATTTGAAAGACATCTTATGGTTCTCTGCAACTTTGATGGATGTAACTTTGATGAAGATGAAGAAATGGTCTTGGCTACTGGGGCTCTGACCATTAGGAAGTACGGGAATCAAGTGAAGCTTTCCAAGCAAATACTTGACAAACAGACATTTAAGAATTTCAGTCCTCTTCCCGTCTTTTAAAGAAAAAGGAGTATCTCTGTGCAGAATGATTTTACAAAAAATTATAAATTAAAAAAATCTGTCCTGTAGAACAATTAAAAGGAAGAACATCCCTGAACCCTAAGTCACCAGGAAAACCAAACAACATTACTTTTACTGTGGATCATCACTGCTGAACATCTACAGCACTGTGCAGGAAATGGACCACTGTCCAATGTATCATCTCCTGTCCTGGGCCATAAAAAGCTTTGCACTATTCTAGTTAGTCTTCTCACTCCAAGTTCTCTATGGTCTCTATTAAGGCTAACTCCTGTTGTGGAGGATGAGATATTTTTCCATGAGCCACCTCTCTCCTCTAAAGAATTCTCTTGGGGCATCTCTAACTGCAAAGGCTGAATATATAAGCTCTGATGTCAGAGTATATTCACAGAAGTATTTAGCAACATAAAATCATCTGAAGAAGCTATACAGGAATAATAAGTTGGGTGATAATATTTTCCAAATAAAATCATTCAGGATAAAAATACCTTTCCTTTCTCTCTTTTTTTTTTTTTTTTATAATGTCAAATTAAAGGATGAGCATTGCATCAGCAGACTTTCACAACACATTAAAAATCCCAGAGAAACAATACATTATACATGAAGAGCTTCCTATCAGATTCATGCAGCTAATGAAATTCTATGCAACTTCTTCCAGGAAAATAGCTTGCGTACTCTGCAGCTATATCCAGGATTTTTACAAACTGTTCTGCATGATTCATTCAGCACTCGGTAGATTAGATGTTATTGAATTCACATGAGTTCACATTAAATAAATAAAGTGAAACACAACAGCTGGGGCTACTCATCCTATGAAGAAAGGCTGAGAGAGTTGGGGTTGTTCAGCCCCGAGAAGAGAATGCTCTGGGGAGACCTTATTGTGGCCTTTGAGTTCTTAAAGGGGACTTACATGAAAGATGGGGATAAACTTTTAGCAGTTGCAATAGGACAAGGGGTGATGGTTTTAAACCAAAAGATGGAAGATTTAGAACATATATAAGGAAGAAATTTTTCACAATGAGGTTGGTGAAACACGGGAACATGCTGCCCAGAGAAAGGTAGATGCCCCATTCCTGGAAACATTCAAGGTCAGACTGGACAAGGCTCTGACAACCTGATCTAGTTAAAGATGTCCCTGCTCACTGCAGAGGGGGTGGACTAGATGACCTTTAAAAGTCCCTTCCAACCCAAACCATTCTACAATTCTGTAATCACTCAAGCATATGACATCCATTGTCAAAGCCAAGAGAGACTCGGTAGTGTTGTAATTACAAAACTGGGTCAGTGGTGAAGTAGAAAGCGGGGACTGTTGTAACACCAACTCCTTGCATTATCTGTGATCAGAACAAAATCTCAGAGAGGTCTGAAGTATATGGCAAGAAGCAAAGATCCAGGCCAGTGCAAAAGGAATCGCTACATGAAGGACCAGCATTTTCATCCTGTAAATTCCATTACACAGAAAAAGGTCAGATAGAGCAGTCTCATCCCATACATTATAGTAAATTGAATGGTCCATGTTGCAGGTGCCACACATGAGGAAATCCAACAGAGATTAGGGAGCACAGGTTTCTCTGCTTTAAACTTCCAGTGATTTCTCCCCAAATGGTTGTTCACAGCTCTGTGCTTGCTCTACGTGTCACCAGGGCTAGGCATAGGAGCAGAAATAGTGGAAATGAAATAAATAGGAGGCATGTCACTATAGAATGAGTCTGTGTCAAAGAAGAGCAAGGGCAAGGAGGAGGAATCAGAGGAACTATGTGACTAGTGCAGCATCTGGCTTATTTGAACTTTCTTGCCCTGCAAGACTAGGAACAGCTGGAGAGAAGAAAGTGGCCTTTGGCAGGAGTCAGCTGCAAGACTTAAACTCAGAGTTTCCATTCCACAGCAAGACACCTTCACCACTCAGCACCCCACCCTGGCATGTGCGTACTCATTCTTTGTTTTGATAAGCAAATCAGTACATACTTTAATGTATTATACCTGAGGGAATTTAACTCAGCATGCTGTGCTGAGGTTCCAAGAGGATGTAGTTATTTTTGACGCCAGTAATTTGGGTTTTGTTTCTTTTCCAAATAGGACAAAAAAAAAAAAAGCTAGAGCTGGATTTTTGCCTGGTTTCCATTCTAAATCACCATTTATCCCCTTGCTCCGCTGTCATCAATGGAAATGTCAGAAAGTCTTCTTCCAAACTATCATAAACTATACAGATATATAGAACTCAAGAATAACTGAAGAGGACACAGAAATCACTACTCAGCTCTTGCTCTCATCCTTACTGCACTCTGCAATGCCCAAATATTTGCCCTCGGGAATGGCAAATAGCACTGCCTCACAACCACCAAAGGATGCACATGCCTGGATCCCACCTAGGGATCCAACTCACGGATTACAGTTGACACCCTCTGCTCAGCTGTTATCCACCTGGAAGCATCTAAAACTCTATACATGCCTCAGTTTTGACCTAAGAAGTCACCTAAAATCTGTCCTTCTAAATACGGAAATGTGCTTGTCTTTCAAGAGATTAACAGTGAGGGGTCATAACTAAAATTTAAATGATTCAGAACTAAGTTGATTCTCTTAAGAGTCACACTCAGAAATCTGAACTGTGCCCAAAATGAAGTAATGGCCACACATTCTTGTAAGACTCTCTCCTGTGGGATGCTGAGATTTGGTGTTGGTGAGTGTGACAGGGGCATTAAAGAGGCTGTGTGACAATGTCAATATAAGCAGTCTATCTAACATGCTTGGGTTGAAACTCTACAGCATAATAGTTGAGGTCAGTAGTTAATAGTTGACATTAGCAGTCATATAGAAACATCCAGACCTATTTTCTTCCCAGACTCTTTTAATGCTTCTTAATTTACCTGCTGTTATAGTACAGGCTTGAGGCAACTCTTAGCTCTAATTTCCAGTTACTCACCCTCTAAGAACACAATGCCAAAGATGGGAGAATTTAGCAGGCTCTTTCAGGCAAAACTTTAGAAGCTTGGACAGTAAGGAAATTTGGGAGCGTGCATGTCAAATGTTAACTGTTACAACTTTCTTGGAGAGCTATTTTTAATGCAACCAACTTGGCATGAGTGGGGTAGAGCCAAAGAATAGAAAGGATCTACTTAATGCTGAGCCTATCACTTTATAAGGCCACATCAGGTCAGGAAAGAGAGAGGGGGAGGCTCCACAAATAGAAGATGTCTCACAGCTTTAAAATTGTGACAAGTCTTTCATTTGAAACAACTGCAAGGACGGTACTGAGAAGACTGAAACTTTGAATATCCCTTGTTCAGCAAGCTGCTGTGCTTGGCTGGGAACGTGTTGGAGCTTGCAGTCCTGGAGTCTAACATGCTCCCTCTGTTCATCTGTTCACTAGTCCATGATTTTATAGCCACTTTATATAATGAGCACGCAGGCACCTTACACTGCCGGGTGTGTACAGTAGAAAGATTTTAGCTGCCACTCCAAATTGCAGCTGGTATTTCTTAAAAAGCTGCAACATTATCCTTTCAGTTTTCACTATTCCTCGAGGCTATTTCTGGCATTTCAGGGGCAAAAGAAACTGCAGAGCACCCAGATGAAGCATTTCTGAGTGCTCTTGCATTTTTACAGGAGAAGAGTGTTTGAACCACACCCCAGAAGATTTTTCACTAGAGCCAAGCATTGTCCTCAGATATTTTGTATATAGGCAGCGTTCAGCTCCCCTTCAAGACCTGCCAAGACTCATGTGCTAAGTGTGAGATTCACACAGCCAAATCCTCCTCCCCCAGCTACTGCTGCCTCCTGGCAACTCCATCTGTGCCTGCTGCATTTACAGCCCTTCTCTTCCATGGCCTCCCTCCTGCTTCGGGATCTGGTTAGTCCAGTTTGTGGACTATCTGGTCTGCTCCATCTCGATGATGGGGCCCCACTCCTCAAGTGCATATGCTACAGTGATTTATTTCTTTTCTCCCACTCGGAGTCGTCACTGACTCATCAGTGAGCCTTTCCCTGTGATTTGACAACAGATAGCACTGCCTTGTGCGTCAAAGGTGAAGTCTGCATTTGGTTGCTGGAGATGAGAGCTAGCATGATGGTTGGATGGTTGATGGCTTTTCCCATGTGCGCTGCTACTAATCTCATTTCCTTCAGGTCAGTATTTGGCTAATTTTATCAACTACAACTCTCCAAGTACAATATAAGCCTTATGGGTGAAGCTAAGGTGTATAAGGGCTTCAGTGCTCCTGTGACTAAGCCTCACATCTTAAACCACTGTGCAAATTTAAGGCCAGAGGGATGGCTCTGGCCATCAGAACTGACCTGAATGATGCAAGACATAGAAGTTCATGTGGTCATTTCCTCATACAGAACTTTCATGAGTCATCTGTCTGTGCAAGAAGTAAAAAGGGAACCATATAGATCAGATTATTTGACCATGAGAGGTATCAACACAGCAGAGAACAGGGTGATCCACTGCTCCCATCCCTCCAGTTTCCGCCCTCTGATACTGCAGTTAATTAAGTTTAATGCCCTTTGATCCAAGCAGCTGCTGTAAGACACATCCCCCCCCAGCCTTCAGGGTTCGGGGGGAATTTGGGGTGACTCCTATATGATCCTGCTTTTGGCAGCCTCTTCTGTTAGACTGGAGGGTGACAGCAGATGAGGAAGCAAGGGGCAGTCTGGACTACTGCCCAGGGGAAAGAAGTGCATTCCTTCATGTTGTTATAAGTGCAAATGGTAATTACAGGATAATTTGGATTGACTTTCAGACTGCACTAAAGCCCCTTTCTAAAGCTTTGGCAATGAAAGTTGACCTCTCTGAGGGAAGAGAAACTATAAGAAGATGGCTGTGGCAAGAACACAGGCAAGGAAGAGTATGCTGACCCTCTCAATGCCTATCTAAAGGGCACGGTCAGGACAAACACATCCAGGTCCTGCTGGCTGCTGCTACCTCCCTGCAGCAAAACAGGTTTGCTGTGTGGTCTGGGATGATGGGTTGAGCTGTGGTCATCGGTGAGCAAAAAATGCCAGTGGCAGCTAGGAGGAGGGAATAAGGGGAGCAAACGTGTTCCAGTGCAGGTCCTGCCTAGCACAGTGCTCCTTTTGCAGTATGCAGAATGACCCAGGACAGAGTTGATGTTGGGCAGTTTTGCTCCTAGCCCCACTTTGGCTGGGAAAGCCTGGAGGCAGGCTGAGGCTGGAAGAAGCTGCAGCTGCCCAGAATGCTCTGCTTAATCTCTGCTCTAAGATCTGGACAGCCCCAGGCTGCCTGAGAGCAAGAGGAAGAGGAAAGGTTATAGAAAGGCCTGTGTGTCTTCTTCCTTCTTTCTTGCCCCAAGCATAAAAAGCAGACTCAGGCCTACTGGGTTTCTACAAGGAGAATATGTTTCTTTAGGAGAAACCCTAGCTCTCAGCTCCATATACAGTTTAGGAGGAAAGCCATCCTTTCTCACACCTGCTTGCCGCAGCAGTGGACTGTGTGTCAGGATCCCTGCACCCAACACAAGGTCAGAGGTGTGAGCAATGGCAAAGCAGCCACAGGAGACCCAAGATGGAGCTTTGGGGAGGCTGTGTCCAAATATCTGGTACGTGCATTGGCTCTTTTTGTTTCATGGCACTTAACACCGAATACTTAAAAGAGAAAAAAAAAAAAAATCTAGAGCAATTATCTTTTCATTCTGCTTTTAGGGAGGACTTTGCCAGAGGAACACACTAACTGTTGCCTTTTTCATTTTGCTCCCCCCGTCCTTTGCCGCCTGCTTGGCTGTCGGGCGGAGGCCGGGTGGCCCGGTGGGTCCCTCGGCGGGGACATGCTGCCATCCAGCGGCAGCAGCAGCTCCGAGGCCGGGGCAGTTCCGCCGCCCGAGAAACCCAGCGCCCCGCTCGGGCCGCCGCTGCCACCCCCGCCGCGCTCCCTTCGGGGGACGGAGGGAGAGAAGGAAGGAGAGGAGCCGGCGGAGGCTGCGGGGAAACGCGTCCCCCCCCTGCCGCGCCGCAGCATCCCGAGCAGGCGGCGCTGGGGCGCGGTGCCCCCCCGGCGGATCGGGCCCCTCTGCGGCTCAGCTCTGCAGCCCAATGAACCCACCTGCCCAGCGTCCCTTCAGGCAAGGGGTTCACAGAAGGGAAAGAGGAGCCGGCCTTTCCTGCTTATAGCCCTTTTCTGATTTAAGCCCTTATCTTTTTTAACTCCTCCCTCTCTGTTTGGCAAGGATGGGCAAAGACTTGATGTGTACAGATTTTTTTAATGAGCTTTAAAGATTTTTTTCAGTGATGCCACCTGTGGTATCCAACTTCTTCTCAAAGCTGATGATTTTCCCAATTCAGTGAGAGTTTAGCAGCTGTGGAGGTCACACCCAAGTCAAGCTGGTGCATTTAAATAAAATACCTGAGCAATCACAGCCTTGAACATTCATGCACAACCAGTCTCCCCTTTATGCCTCTCATACAGAATGAAGGCCACTACCTAGGACAAGCCTGCCAGTACCTGCTGGTATCACTAACATGCCAGCACTGGAGATGGTGATACCAAGTTAGGTATTCCTGCCCCGTCCTTCCCTCCACTACTCAATCCAGCCCTTTCTGCTTCTCTGTCTGCAGTTTGACCCTTAGGTGTGTCAACCTATTTTCAGACAGGTTTCTTCCCAAATCCAGGTCACCAGGTAATTGCACTGCACGTGATACCAGATTGCCTGAAGAGACAGTAGAACGTCTCAGGGCAGGAACCAAACAGTATCCTGAGCCACATGGCATTAGGGATGCATGTGCTGCAGTGGCTTACGTGGGAGCTCACAGTGAGGTATAGGATGGTGTCCTACAGCAGGGCTCTTAAGTACAAGGACCTTCAAAATGGCATACATCCAGACACAGCTCAATACCTCTGTTGCTGTCCAACAGAGCATGGCATAGGAGATGCCATACTACCTTGCTGGGAAGATATGAAGTGTTGCCTTACCTGCAAATATGAGGCGATAGTCAAATGGATCGTGTATGTCCATCCCAAGACACCTGACAGTCCTACATGACAGGATGGATGTCAACTTGACCTGTAACAGTACATACACATGAAAACATTAATTCTTAATGGGCCAAGATCTCAAAAGAAATACCAAGTACAGGTTACTGAAGTCAGGGATTTTCTATGATGAATGAATAAAGCAAAGTGGGTTTCCCCCCATCCATGAACTCTGAAGAGTTTTCACAGCAAGACTGAACCTAGAAAGAATGACAAACCATAACTACAAACTCCAGCTGATATGGTGGCAGAGCCCATTCTGCAAATCTGGGTGTGCATATAGATCAAGAAAGAAAACAGTGTGCATTGCTCAGACCAGCCAATCCACCAAGTAACAAATCCAATGCAACATGAAGAGAAGGAAGCCTCCATTGAGCAGAGTAAGAGGGAAGATGGGACAAGGGAATTTGGGGCTATCAGTTATGCTGTAGGTTCTGCTGGTGTTCCATGGAGCAAAAATTTGCCAGAGACAACCTGTGCTCATTCCTAATTCCAGATGTGTACCATGTAGCCCTATGAAGGAGGAATGCTCCCAGTCAGGAAATTTTTCCTTATTTTTCAAACCTTCATCAGGAAGGAACCTTGAGTGAAGGACTCTATTGTCCAAACATTTTTTTTCTCTATGTTAAAGGACTCCTTGAGCTGCAGTCTGAGACAGTCTTTTTGTTCTCTGCTTTACTTTGCTTGTCAGTGCCTGGTGATGAGACCTAGGATTGAGGACTCACAAGCGCTTCAAAATGCAATACAAATTTGTATGGAGAATTTTCAGTTAGATTGAATTATGGTTTATTATTTTTATTTTTTTTTTTTATGAACCCTCAAAACTACTGCCATGCTCCACAATGTCTCTGGGGGTTTAAAAGCAGCGTGGCCCATTGTCCTTTAGGAGTCCCAAATGAGTGGGGAAGATAGAGGCCACAGGAAGACCATGTTTGAAATGTCTAAATTAGACTCATCCTCCTACAGAAATTCGCCTGTGTTCACTGTCCTCCCATGCTGGGCAGAGAAGGACTTCCATGGATAAAGTGGGGAATGACTCAAAGCAAGCAGAGATCTGGTTGGGATCATTTCTCTTCACAAAGAATGTTGATGGGAATTATAGGAACTTATTATAGGGCTTAATTATAGGGCTTAAATGTCTCCTCGCCATCTAATCCCATCCGATCCTTGGAAATGACCACACAGAAATGTATGGAAACCCCTAACCCTGCTGAATTCAAAAGGAAGGGTGAGGGCTGTGAGATTTCAGCAGCTTACAGATGGGTGATGACTGTATTTTGACTTCTGCTCACTTTCAAATGCATGTACCTAAAAATCTACTGATCCCAGTTCTATTAATTTTATCTCTGAGGAATAACACTGTCACATTTAGGAACAGGACACCATACACCACCTCCAAAGGGCAACGGGAGGGGGCCGTTTCACTACCAATTTTTTCTCCTCCAACCAGTTTAACTGCAGTTCTGATGGGCCCGGTGATCAAAAGAAAAGTTAATTCTCTGGGTTTATGTCAAAAATCACCTCCCTCTCCTGTATCCCTCTCTCTGCCTTTCCCTACCTCTCCTGTGCATCTGAATCCATTCGCAAGCCCTTTCCACCCCACTTAATCCCTTCTCCTTTTCTCATGGCAAAATCAGCCCTCCACACTCGGCTTCAGCTGTTTTTCAGAGCTTGTCTGTTCACATCACTGAGCAAGGGATGAAGTAATGAAAATTACAAGCTGTGGAAATTTGATCTCTCTATTCTGTAATTACTGCTCTCTGAAATCTGAGAATATATATTTACTTTAATATTCTTGCAGAGGAGGGCAAGTATCCCCAAGGCATAAAGCAAAGAGACAGCGAGCTAGGAAGAAGGAATAGCATGAACCCATTTGTACTTGATTAAATGTTATATACAGTAGCGAGTGGATCTTGCCTTTAAGGCTGACACAAAATCACAGCATTCAACTCATCTTGGTATTTAGGAGCAGTTAATACTTCCTCTTTGCAATGTATGTTTATATATAGAAAGTTGAAGGTGGAGTCCTCATCTTCTCCTGCTTTCCCAACACATAATTACCAGTGTTTTCCATTTAATGATGATATATTGGCATTTTGCTTAACACCATAGATCTTGGAGTCTTGTGAACACAGTAGGAATCATCCTTAAAGTGAAAGAAACAGAATTTATTGCTCTTAAAATTATCACAAAACTCTGGAAAATATAAACAGAATAAACCCTAAAGAGTAAAAATCTGAAATAGACTAAAAGATCTGCTAGAATTTGTTTTAAACTTGTCTAGAGCTTATTAAAATGACATGATTTTGGGACAGCAAGTTGGCACATGATGTGCTAATACTACTATTACTGTTACAGTAATTTCTAAGAAGGTCAAAACATAGCTAATTTGATAGGTCCTGTATAAAGCAAAGTCAGTCTCTACCCTGAAAATCCTAGATCCTGTCTTCCATGAGTTTACTGTTCACATAAAACCATGGAATAAACATGTAAGTCAAGTTCATCAATGACCAGGACTAAAGAAGTGTTTAACACTTCACTAGTGTTAAATCTTCAATGGTTTTCTTTGCTGGCCCTCCAAAACCCATAAAGCAAAAAATCCAACTATTGCCTATCCAGAACTCTGTGGTTTTCCTTTCTCGTAACATTCTTTCATGTATGTGTCCATTATGCCTATGGTCTTCTAGGTTCTATTGTCCTTTGGATTTCTTTAATGACAAAGAAAAAAAATAAATTGCATAAACAAAAAACTACTGCTAAGAACAATCTTGTGTGAACTGTTTCAGAGCTATCTGAAAGACAAGACCTTAATTTTTTCTGATCCAAGCTAGTCAAAGTTTCATTGCCTTCATCCAATTCATATATTTACAGTAAATATAATCCTCGCTGAAATATCAGTTGAGCGACAACAAAGGTCTGGCAGCTAAGTTTGCTTCAAAAAGGCAGCAAAATCAACCTTCCAAGGTTTTCTCTACTTTTTCCACTACAGGAAAAGTATGTCATGAAGTCACATATCTTGCAAGATTTCAGAACCATACTTTTTGAGCCCTATTGTTCCTGGCAACCTGGTATCTCAAAGGCATGAGAATCAAAACAGGGACCATTCTAGAGCACAAAGATGTCTAGTGAGTACAGGTTTCTGACTGTCACCCAGTAATGGCTGATATATTTCAGGGACAATCTCATCGTTCATGCTATTCCACAATTCTTTTACCCTTCTGCTCAGTGTACTATGAGGGGTAGGGTCCTGAACAGATGCTGTCTGTCTTGTGTCACACCCTCTTTATTTTTGTAAGGGCTAGGAGGACTTCATGAGGAAGTTTCTATGAAGAAAATGTTCATATGTTTTTCTCATTTTCCCACACAGATTATTAATTATATGAAAGAAGAATCTGTTATCTATTTCCCACCATCATTTCTCTCACTGTTCTCAAGACATTGATGGACCTAGCTAAGTAATTAACACATGCAGTTGATTTAATTTCATGTTTGTTTGCTGCCTGAAATGAATTTACCTCTGTCAACAGTGGGCCTTCCCTAGAGGATATAGCTTTTGCTACAGCTTTTGTTCTTAGCCTTCTCTGCTCTTGAGAAGAAAGAATTTCCGAGCTATTATTTGAAGTTTTACAGACTGAAAGTTAAGGCAGTCTAAGCAATCTTTGAAGCATTCTGCCAAACTTAGGTCTCACCCCTCAAATTGCTGAAAGAATTTGGCCAATTGAACTACTAACTCAAAATCTAAAAAGAAGTAAACATTATATAGACAACAAAGCTGTAAGAAATGCAGGATTTTCTAATATTCTGGCTTCCTATGCTTGAAAGTTATATGGAATTTGTGTGAAGATTTTTTTATAGCCTTGTGCTTAAACACATCTCCTGTGCCTCATCCTACCCTATTCCACCCTGGAACAGAAAGCAAATTATTCTTAATGCAGTATGCTTCTGCCAGACTGTGGGAGCATCTCTTTAGTTTGAGTTACTAAAATCATTCACTTCTGAATGAAGGCTAAAAGCCAGATGTCTAATCTCTCTCTGTCATCAGTGCAGAGAAAACAGACACCTCGAGAGAGGGTCTTGTCACCCGCCATAGCTACCTATCTCAGAAGGTCTGCAGGGAATCTAAATTACTAACAAATTATGTGTTTAACCTGCAGATGGCTTAAATCAGGTGAGATTAGTCATATCATAATAGCTTCCTAGAGTATCTATAGCTCATAGCTAAGTCCTAGATAGGCTATACTCAATTCCAAGCCCCCAGCTTTTTAACTGTTAAAATAACAGTTCAAATAATTGATCCTGTTAGGAGTAATACAAGAAACTATTTGTATCTATATGCATTTAGCATTATTCTTCAGATGTGGACTGACAGAAATAAAACCATTTGTGAGATCTTTCCTAGAGCTTTCATCTGCTTCTGAAATTCTGCAGGCATACATGACAACAGTAAGTCAATGAAATCTAGAGCACCCCAAAGGCCCTAGGGATTTTAATTTGACTAATCCATGGTTAGAAAATTTAAAATAATAGAGTGAAGAACAAGTTTGGTATAAATGGCTTACTACATTCTTCTGTCACTCCAGCCACAACCCACATTCATGATGAACCCAGGAAATACAAGGGCAAAACATCCATAGGTCACTTGTCCACCTCCTAACTCCAGTCTTCATTCTGACAGAAGTTAGATGGCAATGCAAGTTAAAGCCAGTGACACTATAAGTTCCCTCCCTGCTTTAGGAAACCAGATATGCTTCTTTTGCAGCTGCTCTGGTCCATCAGAGCAGAGCAGAACAATTAGGGTCTGTATCTGATGTATGGATCTATGTGTAAGGAAAGTCATGGTTAATAGAATCTTATTTTGCACATAAGACTCAATACTTTCTTCTGACCTTATTTATATTAGTCCAACAGCCAATAGTGCTTCTACCTTCAGTGAAGCTGCAGTTGGTTTTAATCCATGCATGTGATATCATAAAGGATCTCACAGTTATTGAAATAAGACATTAAAAACACCAAATAAATCACTTTCCTGACTAACTAGAATTACTCTACAGTATTCCAGTGTCCAGGCTGAATGCCTCTCCTCCACAAAGATCCAGTGTATACTAAAAGCTCAAGAGAAGTCATTCCAATCCATTGGATCAATGACACAACAACTAAAACTACATTAAGTAGGGCCTTGATACAATAAACTATGACAACTAGGAAAGGAATTGTTTGATTTTATTGGGACATTGATTTGTGAACTAAAGTTTCCCTAAGTTATCTAATGTAATAGATTCTAACAGCTACTTTAGAGACATTGCAAGGCTCTTCTGGGTCACTGATGTAAAATAGCATCTCTAAGTATCTCCAAACTTGAAATAATATCCTTTAGTCACACAGCAGAAAGGTGCATTTAGTGGTCTACCTTTAGTTGTAATGATTACTTTTCTTGAATTTACATGTGCTCTGGTTGAATGGGTTACTGCCCTTTTTTCATATTGAATATTTTTCAAATACCGTTCAGTATTTCTTCATCATCCTTCTTAAAGCTGGTTATCTAACCAAAGTTATTTGTCAAGGCTCCCACTATTTTAAAGAGAAAGTGAGGAATATCTACAAGGTGATTCATTTCATGTGCCTTATCCACAATGGGTTGAATTGCCTTCTGGAAGTGGGAATTTCTATAAGAAAAGATAAGTGCTACCTTGGAGTAAATGTCTGCCTTTGTATCTTCAGTTGCTTTTATCTCTTTATAGTCCTTCAATCTATTAACTCACAGTCTCAGCATTAACTTGGGGCCATGAATCATTGTCCTGTTATTGCCCTCAAGTGCATATTGTTGTTTATCTAATCCACTGAGTGTTGTTTATCTTATCTGTTGAGTTTGCCTTCTGGCTTGGTACAGTGTCTCTCCTTCTTCTATGCAATCAATATAGTCAACATAATACTTTCAACATATTGAGAAAACCATAACATTTGCTGAGTCACATAGTATATTCTTTATATTATTATAGGTCCCTTTTCTTAGCTAGCATCTCCATGCATATAATGAGGGATCCCATCTGCATGGTCAGAATGGATTTTGCAAGGTAGCTTACACATCACAGTGACCAAGACTTTGGTACCAAATGAGCAGCAGTTCCTTGGTTCCTTGGATGATAAGCCAGAGCTGCTTGAAATGCACACAATTCTGTTTAGGTGTTAAAGTCAAAAGAATAAAAGTGGAGAACCTGTATTTTGTCACATTTTCACAGGTGAGTGAGAAAAAGACTAGGCAGGAAAATCTGTGTTTGTCATTCTTCCCCTCTGACTTCTCCAAGAAACACTAGGCCTATCTCTTGCTTGTAGCTGGTGGCACATTCCCATAGGTGAATAAAACATAGATTTGTTAAAGCAGTTACATGGTGTGCATTCAGAAACACACCTGCATTTATTGATCAGTGGGCACCAAAGCAATAAGGAGGAGACGAGACAGTTAAATGCAAGACGAATGCTCATTCATTGGTTGTGCTGACACATGTCCTAGGCAATGAGTGATAAGGCCTTTTAAAAGCCTACCTTATGGGAATTGATGAACTTTAAAAAAAATAATTAAGATTCGTTGTGTATGTTGCACCATGGTCATTTCCAGAGCAGTTATTTTTCATCCTGAATTGTGTAGGGCATTCAGAAAGGAGCTATAAAAGACCAACAGGAAGGGGAACTTCCATGATAAATGGTTAGAAACAGCACAAATGTTTCCTACAGATCAGCCAAGGTAGTTCACACCTTGTGACTCTATGATGAAAAATCCTCACTTTTTCACATAAAACATGGAGGATGATAATAACCTCAGACAAATATCCAACCATAGCTTGTTTCACTGACTTTGACAAAAAGGTACAGCACTTTTCCAGCCACTTGATTGTTCTACTAATCACTTGAGAAAAAGCAAATTCTTTCTGATAAAGGACCCTGCAACACAACTAAGATCTAATAATTCAATAACTGACAGCATCCTACTATTTCTCAGGTCATGTGTCCATCTCTGCAAGAAATGGTACATAAGCTGCTGTGAAAGAGAACTGGAGATGCAAGCTGGAGAAGAACAGGTGAATCTCTAAACATAAAGGAGATGACACAGGATTCATGACTGAACTCTTCTCTCATCTGTGATAACAGAAATAAAACACTCTAGACAGATTCCAGTTAATCACTACAAACTATAATAAAGTCACTTCACTGAACTTATCTTAGACTTAGTTTTGTGCATACAAGACCCAAAGCGCCCTTCAGGCTTCATAAAACTAAGAGGAACTTGGTGTAAGCCTTATCCTTATGCTTCCTCCATTGGAGGACAGTGTTACAAATGCAGAGGTATACACTGTAACTATATCTAAAGAAAAAATAAAGGCAGAATGGGGTTTAACCTGGTGATACAGGGGCATTTAGTCAGATGCATCAAGAAGGCTTGTGTAAACTTTCTTTTAGTATTTAGCTTCTCTGCCTCCAATTCAGGTTAGAAATAGAAATGCAGCAACCAACAGCATCCACAGAAAAAAGAGCAGCCCATATAGCCAGCATTATTGCATACATTAAATAATATCAGCCTCTCTGAATTAAATTGTTGCTACTGTATTACAGGAGTTCCTGCATATTTCCTTTGAGATCCGTCTACAAATATATTAGATGCTATATGATGTAGCCCCTGATGAAGTCAACAGAAAGATACTTTGATAGAGTTTAGACCAAGAAACAGAAGACGTCCTGAAGTGTCCAAAGGTAGCTATTCATAACTCCTTTCTGTTTCTCTAAATTCACATGAAGGGAACTGATGAACAAAAATATGAGGTTTAACTTGACGCAAAAGGTCTGTTAGAATAGATGGTGGAAGCAGGAGGACAAAGGCAGGTGTATCCTGCAAAAAGTGGTATTAAGCCAGATGCTGCTCTTCAGTTTTAATGTATTTAACAGCCTGTTGAGCATCCACTTAGCCAGCAAGGTCACTCCATCTTTGAACTCATGTCAGCTCAGACTTGGGAGTATCGCTTGGTTAAATCTCTATGTTCTCTTGTACTAATAGTGTAAACATTCTCCACCCTCAAAATAACTCCCAATATTTGTCTTTATCATCTTCATATAAATGTCAAATGTTATTTGCTTACATTTGCATCTCTTCTTGTCACTGTGATTAAAGATCTGGTATCACAGCTTCACAGCACAACCCGAGGGGGAAGAAGGAAGAGTCAATCTTTTCCTCTCAGGCAGAAAATCTTGTGGAATTGTTGACACGTTGGGTAGGTGCACTTGTTCTGGGGAAAGAAATTAAAATGTGTTTATCAGAATGACTAACAGAAACAAAACAAGCTAAATGATACTTGATACCCAAAGGTAGGAATCAGTACATCCTTTTCTCTGCCCCTGACTGATTTTATAATTAGGTATGTCAGTTCACCCGCATCCCCAGTGCTTCCCCTTCCGTGATTTATTTTAACATGTTTAGATCTTGATCTCTTCCAAGGCAGGTTTGCCTCCTATTCTATTTTTATATTGCACCTAGCACAAAGTGACAGCAGTTATTGTTTCAGTGTCTGTCTGCTGTAACAAGAAATTATCATCTGAAAGGATACTAAGAAAAGGAAGTTAAGATGCTTGGGGGCAGTAATTAGGAAGGATATGAATACTTTGTATAAAGAATAGAAAGATGTTTCAGGATCCCTTTGAATTGTCGAGTAAGGTCACCAAGTAGCAAAGGGAAGCTTATCCTCAAGTCTGTTAGGTTCCACTTGATTCTGGAAACACTCAGAGGGGCAGTACTTGCACAGCCCAATAATAACAACTGATCTAGGCCTGGCACCAATCAATGTTTTGACAGTCTCCATCTTTTTGCTAATAGCTTGCATTTATATAGTGCTTCTTATCAGTAAATTTCAACTGTTTCCCATTCTCTGCTTAATACTTGAATAGCCCGAGGCTCAGACAGCTGATGTGTGACTCCACATGCCTAGCAAGGCAAGACCCTGCTGGTAATGGAGCACTGAGTAAGAGGTAACGAGCTAGTAGCAAGCAAGTAGCAGAACACAGAGATGACAGGCTGTACTATAGGTGTTAAGGAATACAGCTGTACATGTAGCCAATTCTGTCCCTAAATAAATTCCTCCGTAGAACATGCTGGTTCGGTATCTCAATGACAACCCCTGTCTTCTCTAGCAGAAATGCTAATCTTTTCCCACCATATTATTGTTAGATGAGTATTTTTGAACATGGATTTTAAAAACTCCAGTTAACACAAATGCCTGAACATGAGAGCAAGTACACAATTTCAAGCACACAGGATTAAAAAAAAAAAAAAAAAAAAAAAAGCTATTTATGTAGGTATTTAAGGTATTTATTCCAGTTTTGGTAGGCCTATGGATGCCACATGACAGTGACATTCTCCCTGTAGCATTCAACATAACTTAGGAAAATGTTCTTTTCTCAGCTTCAAACTCTGTCATTCCATGCCACTGAAATTCTATATACCTTTGACTAGTAATAGTGGTAAGAAGGAGCACCCATTTCCATTTTATTCCATATACCTTTTGCATATGTGCTATTCTGAAATTTTCCTTTCTTTAAGGGTCCATATGTGCTCCTGCAAAGTCTATAGAAAAATGGTGGTTTATATCCCTTGTGAATCTGTCCCCTCATTTCACAGATTATTTTCCATGCCTGTGATAATTTCTGAAATCTACCCCTGCCTCTCCCGATCTCCATCTTCTGCCACGTCTCACTACTGCTGGATGTAGACTTACAGATGAGGAAGTAATCTTTTTCTGTAATATTTTCTTCTCTCTTCCATGCTGCTGCTTTCCACTGGCTTGGCTTTCAGCTAAAAGCCCAGGGATGGAAAGCAATACCAGCAAGCCAAGGCTGATTTCTTCAAATTAATGGTCTCTAGACATCTGCTTGCAGCATCCTCAAAGTGCTTCTATCTTCTGGTTTATTCGTGGGGCTTTAAAGAAATGGGATTCAGCCGGAATGCTCTTTCAAAGCAATTGAGTGACCAAGCAAGTCAAAACAATTAAGCTTTTAACTTGCAGGGGAAGCTCGAGTGACTTCAGGGAGGAGATGTGTGTAAATGATCTGACTTTCCCTGCTACGTGTTTGTGTTAGTCCTGATTTGCATAATGCTATTCAGGTTTTTCCATTAGGTCTTTATGTCCTTCGCATCTTCCTCTTGGCTGCCCAGCTCCAGCTGCTCTCTGATAGTTGCTTGAGACGTGTTCATTACTAAAGGTTACTGCACTGTTGTCTTGCACCTAAGTAGCCAGGTGCTTCTGCTAGAGGATGCTGTGCAAGGAGTGTGCCTCTGGGAAGCTCCTTTAGAGAAGACTCAAGTGTTTTATTGCAGGAAATCCCTTCTTGCCAGAGTTTTAATCTGTGATTGAATACAAAGCTAATGGTACTGTGGCTGCTACAGAACTGTGACTGCTGCCTGTCAATCATCTCATGATACTAAATCAGCCTCCATGATAATCAATGGGAGCTTATCTAATTTGACTTTATCCACCTAAAACTTAGCTCTCTGGTTTCAGATGACCCTTTAGGTTCTTTTGACAACCACTGGAAACCTTTCAGTAGTTTTGTTGGCCAGTCCATCTTCAGCATCAAAATTAGATGTACATATAATTAAATATTCATGGATCTCAATTGCTGGGGCCACCTGGCACATAAGAGGCCTTGTGCCAACTCTCACAAGCTCCAGAACACAGTAGCTGCATCTAAATCATACCTAGGACCAGTGTGGATAATCAAGTCCCAGTGCTTGAGTACATGAGTTGGCTTTCATTCATGGATTTGTGTTGGAGCCCTGAAGTCCAGAAGGATGTTGGTTGTGTTGGAGCTGTGCAGTCTGGCCTCTGCTTCAAGACTAAGTCCCACCAGGTAAGAAGTGCTCTTCACCCTAGTTTTTATGGCATAGTTTTTCTGAGAACAACAGATCCCTGTAGCCTTCAGGCTAGAGGTTCTTTTAGAGCTGAGATATTATTCGTGCTTTCTGTTGAAGCTGGCCAACTGCATGGAAGAGAATTCAAGATTCCTGTGTGAGGTAAAGGAAGCAGAAATAAGCCTGGCTCCACAGCTTGTGAGATTACTGTTTTGGCAGATGAGTCCTGGGTTCCAGTCTTTTCTTTTAGGGATTATTTATGCTTTATTTTGTCAGTAGAGTGCTCAGTGTAAAAAGCACATACAAACCCATGAAGCAAGCTCTCTAGTCCAGACATCACTACCTAGATAGATGCACTAATCACTTTACCAAGAGTTGCAATGCCTAAGACCCCTCCTGGGTCTAGTCTGCACTTCATATTATATAAGAAGATTTTAATTAGTGGATAAACAGAGTCCAGTCACAAAAGAAGATGCTTAATAGAAGGACTCTCTCAATAGGCCACGTGATAGAAGAGTATTTGGGTTCTGGGCAACTTCCTATGCCTGCTGTAACAGCACCTACCCCTTGCATGCCTCTTGCTGCTGTAAGTAAATGCATAGTCACCCCCCTGCAAAGGGTTAGTCTCTGACAAATCAACAGGAGATGGCCCTCAGCACAATTAGCCTGACCACTGGAACTGTCAGTGCAGTAAAAATCTCACTCAATAAGGTCATTGTATCCTATTAGAAAAGAAATTGTGGCTTCTTCTCATGGTTAGTGAATAATAATAATTTGCTAATTGTCTGTCTCTTTAACGGAATACTGGACTTTGCCAAGAGGCATTGCTTTTGGCACTGCTTTCTACTTAATATGACAACTCAAGGCCAAACCTGCTCCTGATAGATTCCCAATGGAAGTTCATTGGCTTTAATGAGATTGTGTTATTTGTGAATCAGGAAAGATTTTGGCTTCAAAATCCTGATTGTATTGATTTATAAGCTAATAACCATAAAGGACCATGATGCCATTCTAGGCAATAACAATTACTCAGGAAAGAAAACA
>JAAGNO010006243.1:10335-36256 GCA_033439905.1 Ceryle rudis | reverse complement strand
TATTGATTTATAAGCTAATAACCATAAAGGACCATGATGCCATTCTAGGCAATAACAATTACTCAGGAAAGAAAACAAACTTCCTGGAAGTGATGTTGTTGATCTGAATAGTCTTTGGAAAGATGTGTCAGTTAAAGAGAAATGGATTGGCATACAGTGCTTTCTGAACCACTGTTTTTAAGAGGCTCTGGGCAAACAGACCAGCTTGCTTACCCACAGCAGTGGGGGAACCCGGGGTTTAGCATGGGCTTCTAGCACTCAGCTCAGAAGTGAGGAAAGCTGGCTTGCCTTGAGCTAGCAGCAGAGTTCACCAGTTCAGGTTTATCTTCACTGCAATCACACAGTGTCTACCAACTGCCAACATGCTAAACTGCCTTTGCCTCGCCATGCCGTACCTGTGCCTTAGCACCTCCACTCCCCAGTTACTTCAGTTTGCCATGCATTGTTCCTTCTCCAAAATACATTTCCTTCTCCCAGTTTTTTCTTTAAAACCAAATGCAGCAGGTGTGAGAGTGTCTGTACATATGTCTTCAATTCTCTAGTCACTTACAGATGGGCTGAAGGTTGATAACTTCCCTTTTCACTTCTTAATTTAGGTGAGAAGCTCTTTCCTAAAGACAGTGACCTTTACTTCTCTGAAAATGCTATTCACAATTATGCTGCTGTCTAAATAATGTCTGTGGTTATACTGAGGTGAACTAGGCACCTCGTAAATAATTCCACTGAATTCCATTACTGGTGAAACAAAGAATATAGAGAAACTTATTTACGGGAGAGACTTTCAATTTGAAACACTGCCTCATTTATTCTCCTTCCACACTTGCCCCACGGTAGGAGGAGAAAGACGGCACTCAGAGGGAAAAGGGAAAAAAAAAGTGAGCTTTTTGAAAATACGATAGCTTCATCTTCACTCAAATATTCAGGAATATTAATTTGGAAATTGGAGTATTTTGGCAAATTAAGTTGTGCAAAAATAGATCTATTGAGGACAAATGCATTTTGTGCATTTTATCAGATTTACAATGCCAATCTCAGAAGAACTTGCCTAAAAATATCTAACAGTACTTGGAAAAAGTCTGAAATGGTATTAATGAAGACAAATAAAACTCAAAGACATCAAATATACTTCTAAGCAAATAAAATGCTACTTATGCACATTTTTCACTGGACTTAAAAGAGAAAAATCTTTAAAAACACTGGAATATATGTTTCAAAGTAACAATAAAAATCATAAGTCATTAAAAGCAAGCACACTAGCTAAGAAAATGGGTGGTCTTTGAAGTTACCAAAAAGACTTATGCTAAAGATAAAGACTTATGTGCAGTTATAGGACATAATTTACTTCATGCTTTCCACCATTTTTCAGTAGTTTAATTTCAGCAGTTCCTTCACAAAACACTCTATAGATTTTGCACAGCTGCATTTCTGATGCTTCAGGGAGTGAATTAATTTCCAGGACTCTGCAGATCATTCTGTATCTTTCTGTGAGTGATATAAGTAGTTATCAAGAGCTGGGGTTTTTTATTATTATTAATTATTATTATTATATTTTTAAGGTAAGCATACCTGCCATTCAGAACAAATGAACTAAGTGCCAAGCAATTTGCTTAATGACTAATGTCTAATGGTTGTCTGCAACCTCAAGACTTCATGGACAAATGCACGATTGCAACAACTGTTTTATAGATGACTTTTTCTTTAGTTATGTCTCCCCTTTGGAGAACAACTCTACTTTTTTAGGATCCAAATCTCTGTCATGTTAGAATGTGATTAACATCTAATTGAGGTTATGGATCATCTGGAGAAAAAAACCCAAACCTCTATGCGGTCACCTGCAGCTGCTAATACAAATCTGCAGGTTTTGGGAAAATAGATGCTACCATGAACAGAACCCAGGAGCTTTTGGGTGAATCAAGATGGTCACAAGCTGGAGTGCTTGACCTGTGAGAAAAGGCTTGCTTGGCCTGGGGAAAATGAGGCATTGGGAGGATCTAATATCAGCTTTCCAGTGCTTACAAGAAGGTCATCAATAACACAGAGCTTGACTCTTCATAGTGGTTCATGGTGGAAGCACAAGAGACAACAGGGACAGGTTGAAACAAGACAAGTTCAGACACTGTATAAAAAAATCTCCTTCATAAGAACCATAAAGCAGGAGAGCAGATTGCCCAGCAAGGCTGTGCAGCCTCTTCCTGGAGATTTTCAAGAACTGGACAGATAAAGCCCTGAGCAGCTCAACCTGATCTTGTAGCTTACTCTACTTTAAGCAGGACATTAGTTGAGATGAACTCCAGAGGGCTCATCCAACCTGAATTTTCCCATGATCCTATGATAATTGGAGTAGCTGGGTACATTCTGTGTGAGAAGGCTTGGCTTGTAGCTCAATTTAGCATCACAGTCATCGTTCCTTCTCCCTTCTTCCTCCCAAATTATCCTCCCTGCTTTAGGGAAGTACTTCAAGTACAGAAGCGTACCTTGCTATGAACTTTAGGACTAGATGATTATCCACCTCTACACAGTGAAGGCTTATCATAGAATTATAGAAAGTTTTAGGCTGGAATGGACCTCTAGAGGTCATCTGGTCCAACCTCCCTACACAAGCAGGGACATCTCTACCTAGGGCAGGTTGCTCAGAGCCCCATCAAGTCTGACCTTGAATGACTTCAGGGATGGGGCCTCCACCACCTCTCTTGGCAGCCTATTCCAGTGGTCTATCACCCTCATATTAAAGAACTTTTTTCTAATATCTAGTCTAAATCTCTCCTTTCCTAGCTTAAAACCATTGCTCCTTGTCCTATCATTACAAACCCTTTTGAATAGACCTTCCCCTGACTTCATGTAGGCCCCTTTCAGGTAGTGGAAGGTCACTATAAGATCCCCCTGGCGCCTTCTCTTCTCCAGGCTGAACAGCCCCAACTCCCTCAGCCTGTCTTCATATGAGAGATGTTCCATTCCCCTGATCATTTTAGTGTCCCTCTTCTGGACATGCTCCAATATGTCTACATCCTTCTTGTGCTGGGGGATTTAGTCTTCAGGTCTAACCACCTACTCACCTACTTAACTTTCACAGAGAGGAAGAAATGATGCTTCACAGGACACAATTCATTTCACCATTTTAGTGTTGCTAGTCCATTTTAACAACACCAAGCTGACATTCCCAAAATTCTCCATTTCATTTGACATCAATTTTTACGTTGAAAACACTTACCTGAGGCTTGCTATGACACAAGCAAGACTTTTGAAGAATCCACAAATAGATCCCATGAAGATTCTTCTCACTAAATATAGCTGATGTGCAAGAACACATCATGTGAAGTAAAGCAACAATTTCTATTTAAATAAAGTATATTAGAGACATGTATTAGAAAATATGTGGGGAAAACAATTGAACAAGATTGTTACAAATTAATGTGCCATATAGGAGCTCTGCATTTAGAATCAAGCTAGGGTTCTTACTTAACTGGGGCTGTGAGTTCAAGGACATAGCAGGGAATTGCCAGCTTTGTGGAGAAGAGGTATGAATAACCTGCCTCTGAGGACATACAGAATGTCTTTTCTACACAGTTCACCTAATAAAAGGAAATAGGTTTTACATGCAGGTTTAAAAAAGGAGGAGGTAGAAAGGACAAATGCCTCAGAAATTTTCAAAACCATTCTGAGTTGTTTGGTTTTCATATTGAGGTAAGTTCAGAATCCTCCAAAGTCAGCTTAGTCCTGGCTACATCTGTGGATCAAAGAACTTTGCATAGAACCGTAGAATCACAGAATGTTTTGGGTTGGAAGGGACCTTTAGATGTTATCTAGTCCAACACCCCTGCAATAAGTGGGGACATCTTTAACTAGACCAGGTTGATCAGACCCTCAGGGATGGGTTATCTACCACCTTTATGGGCAACCCAGTATTTCACCATCTTCACTGTATCTTTTTGTTGTATCTAGTCTGAATCTACCCCCCTTTTACTTTAAAACCATTACCCCTTGTCCTATCACAACAGGCCCTGCTAAAATGTCTGTCCCCATACTTTCTTATAATTATTGAAAGGCCACAATAACGTCTTCCTGGAGCCTTCTCTTCTGTAGGATAAACAAATACAACTCTCTCAGTCTTTCCTCACAGTACAGCTTTGACCATGGTCAGCTCCAGCCCTCTGATCATTTTTGTGGACCTCCTCTGGATCCACTCCAGTAGGTCCATGTCTTTCTTGTGCTGGGAACTACAGAGCTGGATGCAGTATTCTAGCTTAGGTCTTACCAGCACAAGAGTAGAGGGAGAGAATCACCTCCCTCAACCTGCTGGCCACGGTTCTTTTGATGCAGCCCAGGATACAGCTGGCCTTCTGGGCAGAGAGTGCACATTGTCCCCTCACATCCAGACAATAGGTTCATCCTTCACCAAACGCCATATGAACAGCTTGTCTGGGAACTCCAGAATTTGGACCAAACTCCTGTTAGAACTGTGGACGTTAGTATGATGTCACTGATGTTACCATTCAACAGAGAGGTGACAATGGCCACCCTTACCAGTGTTCTCATGGTGGAGAGGACATCTTGCAATCATAGGATCAACTGCGGTCCTGAATGATCAGCTAGGGATAGTGAACGTTATAAACTGGAGGGAATTCTTCAGAACTGTTCCGAAAGAGCTGGCCTTCAACAACAACAATCATCATGTAAGTTTCCAGTATGCCATACCAGAGGAGAAGACATTGTTTTTCCTACTGTGCAATGGAGCCTTACCATCCCCAGACCTCACCCAGCAACGAGCACGTGCTAGATAAGTCCAGAAAGACCTTGACTCTTGTAGAGATCCCCTTGATCAACAATGTACGTTCTCCTGCTGCATATGGACAGTTGCTGGCATTCTCATCCCGTGGTGTGGTTTCTATCTGCAAAACAGTGGAAAGTGCTACCATTCCACAGGCCTGCAAGTATTGCGGCATTGCAGCATTGGGTAGGATTCATACACACCAGTATCAATGACACCAGCTGCACTGGGGCCTTCTTCAGTTCCACTCTCTGCCATTAAAGCTAGTCTAGGACCATTCTCCTTCCTGTGGTCCTCAGCCCAAGAGGGATCTAAGTAGTACCTTCTAGCCTAAGGTCCCCCAGCCAGCCTGTTGCACCTACTGAGAGCATTCACCCATTAACAAGCAGAAGTTGGGAGAACGGCCTGGTAGGAGTTTAGACATCATAAAGACTTGCAAATCTCCATGCAATCCCTATTATTTCAGCCCCCCATTTATATTACAGCATCTATAGCTTCATTTAAGCAGGAGCTACATCCCCACTATAGTTTTATCAGTGACCACAAACCACACTTGTTCCTTGATGTAGTAGTTTCAGGACCAGCTCTGAAGCAACCTATCGGAGTTTACACCAGCACATTAGGACTGGTGCAAGTGTACACTCAATGTGTGCCTGGGTCTTGCTTCTCTGTGCTTGGCAGAGTTGCCTTGAAGTATTCTACCAGCCCTTGTGGAGAGGTATGTGACAGCAAACAGGGGGTCCATGGTCCTTCCTGTGAGACCACTTGTATCACTTGTGGGGATTTCTGTGGAGGCTGAATTCAGACATGATGAAATTTGGGGTGATTTAAAACATCCTATTTGAATGTTCCATGTAAGCTCTATGAGTATAAAGCCCTCTTCTTACACTTTTTTTTTTTTTTTTTTTTGTCTCTTATCTTTCTTCATTTAGGGAAATAGAGAAAAAATACAGGGAAGTGTGAGAGTCCCAGAAATCATCTGAGTGTGGTGGACAAATGTGTCAGGGAACTGTGGAAGAAAGTCACACCAACTTTGTCATCAGCTCCCCACATTCAAGTAAGTCCAGTTCAATTGATTACCCAGGGATCTCTTTCTGGGAGTTTGGATCCACCTCTAGATTCAGCAACTTCAGTCAACAACCTTCACAATTGCATCTAGAGCTGGAGAAGACCCTGCCAAATGAAATAAAAAATCTAAAAGCTAGCTTATCATTCTAGAATTCCTTCAAACTGGGTTTCTTTGGGGTTGAAATGACAGACTAATTCTCTTCTTGAAAGGCTTCTTCTGGATCCAGGAGGCCTAAATGTCTCTGGGGTTTCTGAGTGAAGATTTTTATCCACCATTGAAACTGATGGTCATCTGGGACTTCATTATGCTGTTGACTACAGCCTTTGGAAAAGCACTATGCATCCACAAGTTCACTTCTGCTACTGTCCATTGATAACTGTAGGAGACCATTACTGATGGAGTCTGAGGGACACATAGCTAATTGTTCTGGCTCTGTCCAATAAAGAAGAATGTTCTCCATATACACAAGTTAATTTATGATGTAGGCATAGTAGTGACTAGTTGGTGTTGAACTTAGAGAACAACATTATGCTCTCTCTGATCTTGCAAAATGACCACTATTTGCTTCTAATACATACAGACTAATTATAACAATTGTTAGCATGTTATATTTTTTTTATATGTCATAATGAAAAGAACAAACTAAAAAGTAGGCAGGAGGACCAAATTGCATCTGGAGTAACAGCCAAGCATTAGGTTACCTTTCTAGGCCAGTCTCAGCACTTACTTGCCTAAATAGTGGTTAAAATGTCTCTCTCAAACAATTTCCTTATAAATGCACACATTCCAAAGGTCAAGTCAGAGACAGTGTGAAATAGGCTTTAAGAGAAGCATAAAACTCCTGCCTGACACAGAGTCAGTAGAAATTGAAAAAGCAAAGACTGGGAGGGTTAAAGGCTAATTACTAGAAGAAATCTGGCCTGCTGGCCTAAGGTCTTCTGAGTGGGAGCACAGTCAAATTGGAGTTGTGGGATTAATTGGGTGAAAGACACTGTCACCTTGACATTCATGAAAGTACTTGGGAAGAGTGCTGTTTGCTGATATACTGCAGACAGTTCATTTGAACTATGAGGGTAAAATATCTCTTTTCCACAAAGGCTTTGCCTTTGCTTTTTGATTGGTGTCAAATATGAAAATTAAAATCTCCAGTTTGAGAAGCACTTGCATGTTTTCCAAAGTTTGTAAATGTCTCTTCCCATTTCCACCATAATAATGAAAGTAAATATATATCCCAAGGACAAAATTTTCAAGCCCTTGGCTTAACAAAATGAAGACAGTAAAACTTGCAAGGTGGAAGTCCCTTTCACGTTCTTTGTGCAATTGGGAACATAACGAGCAGTTCTTTGTGCTTCTTATAAATAACTCCAACATCCACTTAGCAGCATGACCTCAAGCCAGGCAATTCAGCTCTCTACTTCACTTTGCCCAGTAATTGTGATAGCATGCAATAGGTATCTTATGGTCAAGGATGACAGTGGTTTGGCTGCAGGGGAATGAGGTAGAGTCCTATGCATAATAAACAGTTTGCTGCAAAATTTCACTGCAGTCATATTATATCAATGCAAAAAAATTGTCTTCTGCTCCATCATTTAGTCAGTATAACACTTCTGCCCCATGGCATAAGATAGCTATTCATAAAAGTTTGCACTTTCCTTCTTTCTTTTTTTTGCGGTCAAGAGGTCAAAACAGTTCCTAAGCAATTTGTATTCAGGGTACTTTTGAAGCACTGTATAGGAGACACATGGACAGTTTTGTGAATTGGAAGTATAAATTAGTACATCTGACTCTTACTTATTAATGTTTCAGAAGACATCAAATCTCCTAAGAAAAGGACAGTCAGTACAATGAAGGTCTCTCTCATGGATAAGCTTGTCATTTTTTCACCTCAGCATCACACTTTAGTAGAAATAAAGGTGATTTCAAGAGAAATTCCTCAGCTCACAGATCTGATTCCTGACCATCATACAAGTCTCACTCCTGTGCAGCAGCACAATAAGCACGAGAGCCTGGTAAACCTCTAGCCAAGAAAGCAGAAATCCACTCTGGGTCAGCTCAGTTTATACATCTACCAAAGTCTGTACCAGGTTTCTGTGTGATATGATAACCCAGTGATTCCAGCAGAATCACAGTCAACACTTCCAAGGTGACAAAAACTTTGCACAACTGGAAATTTAATTTACCCAGACATCACCATTTCGGTGTGGATTAGGGATTCAAACATATACAAACTTTCCATCCTTACTAAGAACTAGCCTCATTCCATCCACCTGGTGCATTGCCTCCATGACCCCCTCCTGTCCCCACTGTCAGGGTGGGACCAGCTCTGCCAATGCTACTTCAGCATGAGGGTTGGGCCGTAGTCTAGAGGTATTCCCACAGCTGTGGGCTTTGGTCTTGAGCATGATGTTGAGTAGACATGGTGCCAGCTAGCAGTGCTGGGAGGTCATGTTTAGGGAAAGAGACCGCCTGTGCCTTCTGTGTCTTAAATGCTCAGGAATGGTGGTGTTACAGAGCAACTATCAAAGTAAAAGCTGCCTACACTGATGAGAAACGAGGACTGCCTATAGTGCTCTCATTTTTCCACAAAACAGGCCACAGCAGTTCCCTGACTCCATAATGGAAGGAATGGTGCTGCACTCTGCTTTTTCAGCTCCTTAAAGATGTAGAGATAAAAAGTGCTTTAGAAGAGGAAATCATCCTCCAAATCCTTAATTGAGTTATGATTCTATTGAAAGGGGTTGATTATTTTTATGAGAGATATAATTACCTTGCAGTGTTCACATCTGTTAAACCTGCAGTATGAAATATTCATTCTATTGAAGCTAATCAGTGTTTCACTGACGATGGATGTGAGACCAGGATTTCAGTCACAGAATATCAATGGCAAGTTACATGTCTAGGTAAGTGAGATGTAGGCAATGGTCCTTTACTTTTTCTTGAATTCAGAAAAGAATATGCATGGAATATTGCATTTTAGTAAAAGCAAGTGCAAAAGTGAGCCTTTCAAGCAAGATGACTTACACCTTTAACAAGGGAAGTAAAACTAACTAAGAATCTTTCTGTCAATTCAAAATCTTCAGGATGTGAAATGTCCTGTTTATGCCTCTCTTAAGAGTGTTTTCACTATTTCCCACATAGAGGTAACCATCAAGTTTAAAATAAGAATGAATTATCAGATTATTAATTAAAATTGAAGTTTGGTGTTGTAGTTCAGCTTCTAAGAAACACTTTCTTGGGCCAGAGATCTACCCTCATAAAAAGTCCTACTCACTCCCAGCCTGCAGAGCAAACTTAATGCAGCAGCGCTATTGAAAGTGTGCTGCCACAACGTCACAAGAAAAATCAAGAGTGATCTTTTCACGCACCAAAAGTCAAGTATGAACAAAAGTCAGCACCAAAAATCAGGGATGGATGAAAGCTACTTAAACTAAAAAATTACGTTAACCATAATGACAAATGCACACAATTTTTGCCTAGACATATTTTAGTTAGAAAGCAGATGCAAATTTCTGATACAAAATGAGTAAGTTTAACAGCGTCCTAAGTATGAAAACTGGGAATAAACTTAAGATGGAATTTGGTCAAGGTATAAATGGGATCAGTGGCAGCTTCAGGTACACACAAAGTATGCAGCTTCTAGCCTGAGTACCAGAGCAATTAAAGCAGAAAAAAAAAAAAAAGAATATTACCCAGACATCACCATTTCAGTGTGGATTAGGGATTCAAACATATACAAACTTTCCATCCTTACTAAGAACTAGCCTCATTCCATCCACCTGGTGCATTGCCTCCATGACCCCCTCCTGTCCCCACTGTCAGGGTGGGACCAGCTCTGCCAATGCTACTTCAGCATGAGGGTTGGGCCGTAGTCTAGAGGTATTCCCACAGCTGTGGGCTTTGGTCTTGAGCATGATGTTGAGTAGACATGGTGCCAGCTAGCAGTGCTGGGAGGTCATGTTTAGGGAAAGAGACCGCCTGTGCCTTCTGTGTCTTAAATGCTCAGGAATGGTGGTGTTACAGAGCAACTATCAAAGTAAAAGCTGCCTACACTGATGAGAAATGGGGACTGCCTATAGTGCTCTCCAGTTCTGTGTTTGGTTTTCAGTCCACATTCCTGACTTTAGTCCTCATAAAGTCAGTTCTGCCCCAGCCTCTTGCATTATGAAAACTGATTTACATATCCAAACAAATGGCCCTCAGAGGGGAAAGTCATGCTGACAAAACATAATTCATGCTCTTCCTTTTTAGAGCTATCTTTGCATTAAAGAAAAGATTAGCAAACAAAACTGAGGAGATAAAGAAAGAAATGTCACAGAACCACGGGGATTTTTGAGAAACTATTCAAACATCCATGTACCTTCATGAAGATGCGGTTGGGGGGAGGGAGATTTCCCAGTTGACACGTTTCTCCACTTGTGAACATGTTGAAAGATCACTCATATGTTTTCAATGAAGTCACTGACAGTCAAGAATGCTGGAGGCAACAGCTGTTGGAGATTGATTTACCTCGAGGCTATTTAATCTCTCCTCCTCTCATAAGGATGCTTGCTAGGGGGAAGGTAAAGAAGCACAACTAAAAACTGTATTGCTTTCAGCAGCTGTTGTTATTCCTGAAAGTCAAGAATGGGTCAAAAAAATGTGATGAAAGTCTCGGATTGTTATCAGCTATAGGGGTGGCCAAGGCTTACTGCTTCCTTTGGGGGTAGAATTTCCTTTGTGGAATGAAATACAGTAAAATTACTAACTCCAAGAGGGCTTAGTTGCCTGGGAGTTACCATGAAGTGTGTATGTGCCTTGGAATTTCCAGAATTATAAGTATATTATGGCAGTCTGGAGTGATACAGGTTGTGAAAGGCGGCCCTTGTGTTCAGTAACAGGAGCTGGGACAATCAGGCAGTAAGAAAAGACAACATAAAGCATTCATTAAAATCGTGAAAAAAAATGACTGAAAAGCAGAGTGCAGCTGCTGTACATGTCAGTTACTATTTCTGAATGGTGTCCCTCTGTGAAACTCTGGATTCCTATTAAATCACATTGTCCAACCATGCATTAGACCTCTGAGCCATAAGACATTTGCCTACCTCGTTGAAAATGCAACACATGCATCTCCCAGCAAAGCTTCCTTTTTGTAACCATGATTTTTCCACAGTTTGCTAGCAAAACTTTTGAGAGAAGAAAATTAACATGGACTGTATTTTCAGTGGAGAAGGAAATAGATGTACATCTTTGCTTCATCAGGGATTTCATTGCTGTGTATATGTAGGATTCCTTGTGGCTTCTCAGAGTGTTTCATTGGGCATAAAACTTATGTCTATTCCCTCCAGAAATGTAAGACAGTGCTCGATCCTGGGCAGTAGCTGTCTACAGCCTGACACCTCATTAATCCCTTCCAAATCTTTACAGTGGATCACTCAAGAGGCATGTACACCAGGGCTTTAGTTTGGATCAAGAATACACTTTTGAAGCAAATCTCCCAGTATCCCCACTTACTTTGATTCTAAGATACAACTTGATTCCCATCATAAATCTGTCTTGGAGGCCATTAGCCAGATTTCTGTCAGATGAAACTGAAGTGGAAAGTGTGCTTTAGGAGCATACCTCGTTGCACTGCACCACAAAGGGCTCTGCAAGACCAGACTAGATCTAGTTCAGAGTAGAATAACCTTGAAATGTGAACAGTATGGACATTAGGTCCTTAGTACTAATTGTTTCATTATGCAGACTCACTCCTACCAGTCCACAAACATTGCTGATATCCACATAGCCATATAAATGCACCAGTTAATGAAAACCCTCTTCATAAAGAAAAAAAAAAGGAAAGTAAAAAGGAAGAAAAGAAAAAACAATTAAAACCATAATGTAGTAGCAGAATGGATCTATGGATCTGAAAGTCATTGTTATACTATGATCAGAGGATGATGAGTATATTTCATGCTGTTGCTGTCTCAACATTAGAAGAGTTCTGAGGAGCAGCACACGAGGCAGCAAAGACAGAAGAATTCAAAGATAGAAGCCTTTGGTTAGCATGGATCTAAAATGCTTTAAGTATTCTTCAGATGCTGAAAAAAAATGGCCAAGCCATAGAAAAGATCATAATGCTGAACAGGTAGTGTGTTTTCTTGATGAGTACCTACATATGATTTGCTCCTAGGACAGTAATTAATTGCACAGGGCATGTAGCCACACCACTCTAGTTCGGGACTGTATAGGAAGTGATCATCACAGGGCCTTGGGATTATTACACAGTCCTGTGAATTTGATGCATAACTGAAGTTTAGCCAACCTACTCAAAATTTTGTCTCTGAGAAAACTAATAAAGGGCCATTTTTGTGGAGTGGTTTGGGACTACAGAGAAGAAACCATCAGATTCCTAAAAACTTCTGTCACACGAGTAACTACTTAAACAAACAGAATAGTATTTTTTCTTGTGGCTTTTCAGCAGTTCCCCTTCTAGGACAAAGTGGAAATTGGAAACAGGAGAAATGCAGAAATTAAGAAAAAATAATTGCAGACAGTGTCCAACAAAATCCAATAACAGTTTTTATGGTGAGTACACCAAAGATTGGATCAGACAGTTCTGGTACAGAAGTTTTCAGAACATTTGATAGTTTCACAGTAGTCCGACTATGGTAGATATTCAGTTTCTGGTTTTGTCCACTTGCCACCAAGCTGATAGGTATTTAACACCAGTGATGGAATATGCAAGTCCTGTAGCATGATGGCTTTCCCAAATAAGTATCATACAAAGATTGTTTTTCTAATTGTAATCTTTAAAAAAAAGAAAAATAAAAGCTAAAGCTTTTGAGCTAGAGACTAGATGGTAACAGTACTCTATGGAAAATAAGAATAATGAAAATATTTGACACTTGCATGATTTTTAGCCTACGGTGCTCTAAAAACATGTTCTTGTACTTACCAAAACTTCCACCAAAGTGCAACCTCTTCTGGTCTATGGATAGCCCTTGTCCTCAGAGGACCACTGGCACAGATGTCAGTGCTCTTCTTTGTAGTAACAGTGAACACATAATGAGGCTTGCAAGAACCTGACCAAAGCTCCTGCTAATCTCACTAGCTATAGATCACAGCTTTTTCATGGGGCTGTTCCCTAACAACTAAAAGATAAGGAATTTGTTCAATTCCAGCTCCAATGTTTATTGAAGTATGACCCAGTCAAAATCCACCCTTGAAGGTCTTCATCATAGTTTTGTTTTCTCTGTATATTTGAACATATCTTTCAGCATCTTCTGAAGAGGTCCTGATGCAGCTGATTCTACTGTCATCCTTCAACAGCAAGAAAGTAGTTATGTTTTTCCAGCCACCAGACAAATAAATTTCTACATTACCTGAAAACAATTTTTTTTTGGTTTGTTTGTTTTTAAACCCAGATTTTTCATTTCTGTTTGTTCAGGGAGGTATTTATATTCCTCCTGCAGATACATCCTAGAAATGCGCTGCAACACTGAGTATTCACGAACCTTGCATGAGGAAAGCTTTTGTGTTAACAGATAATGAAGTACTGTCACTGACACTGACGGTATGAATATACTGTCATCTAAGCCTATTCCATAGCACAACCTGACCATCTCAGGTACATGCTGTTCAAAAGAAGTCTGCTCAAGCAGAGTAACCAGAGGAGGAAAGTAGAAGCCCTTTTCTCCCTCAGCCTGGAGAAAGCTGTGCCAACACACACTGGACACAGGCTGGGTACAGCCATGGCCAGCCTGGCCAAGTCCTTCATTCCCACCTCACATCAGCCTTTGCAAGCAGCATCACATATTAAATACTGGACAAAGAATTGGATTGAGATCTTTCCTACAAGGACGCAGTGTAAAGGAAGCTGTAGGCAGCAGAGTTGCTGCTGTAATGACACATGCAGCTCAGGTCAAAGAGCATGGACCCAAGGACAGTGAGTAACAGATGTATACTTAGCAAGGGACCAATTCATATTATAAAATAGTTTAGTGTGTTTGTTCTCTGCTAATTTATAGTAATAGCTGATACCATTATAAATGTATGAGTTCAAGATGTTACAAATCAGATAAAGAACACACTTCTCATCCCTATCCATTTCTTTACTTAGACCTATTTCATAAAGTTTGGTTCCATAATGCAACTGCTTTGATCAGTGCTAGACCATGTGGAAAAATATCTCAATTTCATGTGGAGAGTCAGGATCAAGACATAATACAGAAGGTAATTTTAAAGTCTTCCCAAGTACAATCACCCTTCTACTGCAGATGGACATCTTGGGGGCAAGAGACAGTTGCTTCTGTCTTGTTTTTAGGTGCGAAAACCAGCAGAGGAATGTGAAAGGCTTAGAACATACCATCTCAGAGCAATAAGTCTCAGCTTGCAAAGGAGACTCTAGTTAAGCAATGATAAATTCCTTCCTCTCATTAGAGGCATGTTCCTCAGCATCAGGACCTTTCCCTGGAATGTGTCTTTGAGCTCCAAGGTCATTCTACTGATGGAAAAAAAGAGATCTTGATGGTCTAAAGCAAAAGGCTGCAAAGCAGCTTTCTCAGACCCCACAAGCCATGTGTGAAGGAATGAAAAGCAGCCTGTTGGAGACCTTGAGAAGCTATGAGCTGTGTTCTTACAGTGCACGAAGAGGTCAGCTCCTGGGGCAAAGCACAGAGACAGATAACAAATCACCCACATCAGCTGCCATTTCAAAATTGGTATCATTGCAGAACAGTATTTTCCATAAAACTGGCCAGAAAGAATGGAGAAACTTTCATGGTCCTTTCCAGTGGTAAGGATACATTGGGTGATTGCAGAAAGCAAGGAAGAGGATACAGTTCCTGGGCTTTGTGATAGAGCACCTTCCTTCAGTCTCTAAGGGACAGTGAGGTAAACATGATAAAGAAGGAAAAATACAGAAACAGTAAAAATAAACATTTTTATTCACCCAGCCTTGTCACCCACGAATGAGAGGAACATGAAATCTCAAAGAATAACGCTAAAAATGGCTTTCATTAATCTGTCTGTCCCTCTACATCCATAGACAATGAACAACTCAGAGTCACCAGGTACAACTATGACAAAAAGCAAGAGAACAGATAGGAGAGAGGATTATGAACCTGATGTAGAACATCATCTGTATAGAAAAAGATAAAAATAATCAAGAATTCATAGGAAATATTGTTGAAGAGACTCTTGGAAACTTTACTAGTTTTATCCTCAAGGTGAAGGAATACAATTCAGCTGAATTTAGGAAAATTATCTTTACTTACTTGGATGTGTCAAATTAATTGTCTACTACAAAAAAAGTTTCATACGTGCTTCTAACACAAGAAGGTTTTGCTTTCCGTTGTCAATGTCTGAACTACAAACTAAGCAACATGAACATTTCAGGGCTAATCTAAATTATGAAATGTTCACCTTGTCTCCTGAGATGTCTTAGTCAAAAGAGAAAAAATCAAATGAGAAAGAAAAAACCAAAAGAGAAAAAATCAAAAGAGAAAATATCAAATATCCCAGCTTCCATATTAGCAAATCCCTTCTTTTATGAGTGAAGCATTTTGCTTCTGTAACAAAACAACCAAACAACAAAAAAACAACCCACATTAAATGTATATATATAAACAGAAAGTGGAAACTTACACAAGTGCATGTTCATTTATATAGTGTTACCTTCTTATCGTCACAACTGGTCCCAAGCTGACAGGAATGCCCCTTAAAAACAATCAGTGAGATTGCTGTGTGAAATTTGGTGTGGAGGTTTTCCTTCAAAATACTTTTTCATAAAAACGTCTTGAAAGAGACATGAGTTACAAAAGTGTGTGTTTGTGTGTATGTGTGTTTGCACGTTTGAGTTCAGACTGGAGGTAGGGGCTATGCTCTGTCACACCAAGGAATTTTCATGTCCTAGATTATTGCAAATGGGATGAAAAATGAGAAAAAAAAAAAAAAATATGATGCCTGGTCCTGTTTCTCAATTCCTCATGGAGCCTGGAGGCATAAACTATTCAGCAGCTGGTCTGGGAAAGAAAATTCCCCCTCCATGAAACATTATAGCGCAGTTGAGCACATTTACGGTTGCACAAAACTTCTCATGGCATCAGCTATTTTCTTTTGGGAAAGACGAAGTACTTGAAAGCACAGCCCTGTTCTGCTGCTGCAATTTTCTAAAGAAATTTTCTCTTTTGCCCAAAAGAATAACCAGTCATGAATATGCATGTGTATGCAGTCACTGGGCAGGCCTGTCTTTCCCAGGGAGCCTGACTGCAGGTTGTCCTGGAGCGGCTGGCCACTTCGAGTGCTCATCAGTTTAGCCTCCCACCTACAGCACAAATAATGGCCCATCGGAGGTGACCTGAACAAATGTACCTAGGCACAGTGCAGGAGTGCATTGCCCTAAACAACCATCTTTACTTTGTTTTAAGTTTCTCCTTATCTTCTGTCAGGAAAATCACAATGAGGCAGCTGGATAAAAAGAGACAAAGCACAGGAAGTTTTTTGTATTTTAATATCTGGAGCCCAGAAGTGAGAGCTGTTTTGTTTGATTGCTGTCATTTCTTTATCACTTTTGAAATTACATTGTCGATGTGGTGAAGAAATACATTTATTTGTCTTTCCCTTATCTTGAGCTCAGCATGATTTCAGAGTTGCTGGATAACAAGGCAGTCCTCTGCCAGGCCTGTATTGACTCTATAAGCAGGAGGACCATAAACACTTCAACTCCTTGCATGTTCTCCAGAGAATCAAAAGAATAACCAAGAGCATTTCTATAGATATTATGAGTCGGGAAAGAGCAGGTATCGCGGGTGTCAGAAGAGGAAGATGCACCTTTCCAAGACACTGTTAACTCTGGGAGGCTGTCTAGCGTGTACCAAGATCTTAGGAAGTGTGCCTGAAAACTGAGTTTGTCACACTCCCCCCATCTCAATGGGGCTTGGTGGAGGTGTTGTTAACTGTAGGATTTGTCTTTCTACCATAGTGTCACCCCAGCTCAAAACCATTGATTTGTGAAACCACAACATACCATATTGAAGCAGAGAATGATATACAAGTTTTAAGATGGTGAATTGGTGAGAAGGAGATTTTCAACAATTTTTTTATATAGTGCCTGATTTTGGTTACATGCTCAAGACATTAATTTCTAGAGGGCTAATAAAAATTGCAGGTACTTAGTATTTCTAGAAAACAGAGCCCAATATGACCTACCTCAAATCTTAGAAGCTGGTTTTGAGCTTACATTTTTAAAACAGCTCCTTGTACTGGCCTCCACTTTCTACCATCCACATCTTAACCCTTGTTCTATCTTATCATCAAAGTTGTTTGTGTAGAAATAAACTCCAGAGGCCATGTTCTGAGATTTCTGGCCCTAAAGTGCACCAATCCATTGATGTCAGTTGGTCAAAGGAAATTTTATCTGCATCTGCACACGAACAAGACAACAGACACCTCCTCCCTAGCCTACAGGATTTACAAGATGGGACGAGACTGTCCACTTCTGCTTTTTTTATATTCAGCATGTTTTGTCTCGAAGTGGAATTGACACAAGCAGAAAAAGTGCAGCCATCACCCTCCAAGGAATAAGCAAACCTAAGATACCAGGAAAAGGGTTCATCATATTTTCTTCAGAAGGAATGCTGCAAGATACTGATAGATATCATTTCCCTGTCTGTAACCGTCATGTCCATTACCAGCATCTGCGTGGGTAGAGAAAAGTATTGGACAAGTCAAAAGGTTAAAAACTCAGCAAAACAGAGAACTTAGACTGCCTGAAAAGTTGGGCAAGTGACTACTTGTATGACTTTGTCTAGCCTTGAGAAAAGGTGAGCTCTACCTCGAAATCAAACCTTTTTGTGAGCACAAGGATCATGCAACCAGATGGCCTTTCCATCTTGTAATGGTATTAGGAGTTAACCAGCATCATGGTTGTTTGGTTGTTTTTTTTGGCTAGGTATAACACTGTAATTGAGTGGACTAAGAGTCTGAAGTCACAGTGCTAGAGCCCTCACACGTTGTGCAACTTTCAATATGCTAACACTTCAATTCCCACTTCTTAGTCTTGAAAGGTATTTGTTATTATACATGGAAATGTATTATACTCTGGGCCTTGGAAGGTGTTCAGACAGTTGAATTAACCTGGCTTTCAGCAGCCTAGAAACACTGAATACACACAATTTTTTGATAGTGTGTAGGGAAGAGAATGAAGATCAGACTCAAAGCCAAAATCTACCAATTCAAACTCTGTTCAAGAGGTCTCTCTCTCTCTTTTTTTTTTTTTTCCCCCCCCCCCCTCCAGGTACAAAGAACATTATAGTTATAGCTACTACTCAGATCTCAGAGCTTCACAGAATTATTCCAGTGGGAGCCTGTCCTTTGACATTCTGTCTTTGTTTTGAGTGTCATCCAAGCACCTGAATTAGGCTGTGGTTTTGAAAAATCTAACCTTCAGCCACAGCATCTTTAGTAACGATCTTCCTCAGCAATGGTTTTGATATTATTACTTACACTGTATTGTAAAACTGATGTATAAGAAACTGATGTATACTGAAAACTTTTTCTAGCATTGATGGTTTGTCATTTCTTCCAAATAAGCAGCTTCAGAGGTGCTAAAAGCAGGCTTCACCAAACTAGATGTGAGCGTTTACAGTGTAAGCATTTATATTTATGTTCATTGCCCAGGCAGGTTTTAGTCAGTGGTGACATACTCGATGTAATTTAGGGTATGCTTTCACAGTAAAATACACTGTCACATCTGATCCAGTGACTCACATCCTAAATGTAATTGACTTTATTGATTAGATAGACACTGAATTTCAGAGGAGCTCAGACACCTCACACACATTATGCATTGTAGACACCGAAAATTAACAGATATAAATCCCACCTTAGGATCTTACTTGCATTAAAACACAAAAGAAAGAACACTTTCTGTATAAATCTTTTGTTATAGTCAAGAATAAAGCTCATAATTTGGATTCTTGTCATTAAAAGCTAAAATGTAAATTTCTATCATTCCTTCCATTCTGGTATACTTATCTCAGTCCAAATACTGCTGTATCCCATACTTTTCTCTTGTCTCCTCTACGCATTGTTGCTGCAGCTTTAAGAGGAAAGCTGGTCTTTCCCCAGAGAGATCTTTTTCAGCACTGCAAATTCAGCTGGGATTAACCTAAGTTCTTTGGAGTTGCTCAGAGATGCTCATGCAAGTGCTGGTTTTCTTTCTTCTTTTCCCTTTTTAAAGAAGTTGAAACTGTTTTATCTCACATAGCCACAAGAATAGAAGTGAGGAAAAAAGCTCCCAATCACTGTGATGAGTACCTCTGTCAAAGAATACTAATGTCAACATGACACTTTGATCCTTACGGCCAGCCAGAAATGTTTCAGAAATATCTCTTTATTCAAATATTTAAGAACTTGCACAGAAGATCCACAGCAGGTGACATAATTTAGAGGTTGTACAACTTTGTTCCATAACAAAACACACTTCTTTCCTTATGTTTAGCTGCACCAGGTTTTGCTATCAGAGCAGAATCAAAGGACCTTTCACCCTAGTATAGATCTAGGATAACCCTGCCAAATTCAACAGAATTAAAAGACTGTGAAATAGAGTAAATCACAGCCACATCAACTCATTTAATTTTAGCAGTGCTACTCCAGGTTCCCAGCAGTCTAACTAATTGCTTGGCCTTATTCCACTTTCCCTAAAGACTTAAGCATCCATTCTTTTTTTTTTTTTTTTTTTTTTTCCTATCAAATATTAACAGGAGCTATGTATCACTTGTCAGAAGATGCTTAAAAACATAAGCATCCTTCAGCAGCTTCTCTGCAGCCCAACCCCAACTGCAGCTCTAAATTTTGTCTCTGTCCTAATCCTAATTCGAGCCCAAGATCCTTAGTCATGACCCAGATGGAAAAGTTTTAACGGAAGACTTCTTTGTGCAGCCTACCCCATGATCTGTCAGTCCCTCTGCAGCCTCACTCCTGCTGAAGCTGCTTTCTATTCAGAAAAAAACCCTAAAAGGAACAGAGTGAGCAAAACAATAGAAACAGAAAAATTCACCCAAGAGTAAATTGACCAAAGAAAAACACAGAAAAATAGCAGCAAATGTGAGTAGTAGCTGAGAAGGGTAAACTTAAGGATAACAGCAGAAAGCCAGTGTCCTAACAGCTGTGCTCTATTCACTCCCATATTTTTCAATCTACTTATCTTTCAATAGGTGACATTCCCTGCCATGCCCTTCAAACCTCACAAGTTTATTGCTGTTTGCACAATGTAGCTTCCATCCCCAAAGGCTATATGCCTGACAGGGGAAGAAATGTATGTAAATAAGATTTTCCCTGTGCTCCCCCCTGGCAGGCAGGCGGCTGCACGACTTCCATTCTGAAATCTGACAGTTATGAAAACTTGCCAGCTACACTGGTGGGCTTTGGGGCCAAACCGATAGCAATCTAGTGGAGGACTCCGAGACACAACAAGTATGACTGCAAAATCATTTCAGTTGTGGCTAGACAGTTCAGGGCTCAGGCTTTGCATACGTTGGGTACAAATTCCTAGACTCTTGGGAGAGAAGGCAGATTTTAAAGTGATTTGGTGCCCTCTAATGGCAAGGATGCTTTTTACCAAAATATTCTGATGAGCACACTTTTAACCCCTGAAGTGGTAGCTGTCATTGCTAACAAGCTCATCTGAACTGGCATAGTTCTATTTTCAAGTATTAGTTTAGTTGGCTCCTTCAACTGATAGGACCTCTCTCTGGCTGATATTTACATTTATCATCTGGGCCTTGTAGAGGCTGAAGCATCTCATGAATTGAAATAATTGAGATCTTACTAAGTTTTAGGTGCACTGTGAGGACACAGCTACCCTGTCAGCTCTGTCTTGGCAGGAATGGTGTCTGTTTGCCCTGTCTGAGCTGCACCCTATGCTACCAGAAAAGTCTGCTGGTACCATGGTGGGAACAAATATGTTTCATCTGTGGCGACCAAAATAAGGACTGGGCAGTGCAAAATCTGTGCATGCCTCCTGTGTAGATGAATTGATGAACTAAAGAGTATATTTCTTAAAGATTCAGAATGTAGTGGAATACAGTGAGTAGTTCAGAGTTCCTTGTAATCACTCAACTGCTGACTTTCTGGAGTCATAGAATCACAGAAATGTCTGGGTTGGAAGGGACCTCTAGAGGTCATCTAGTCCAATCCTCCTGCTGAAAGCAGGAACATCCTCAACTAAAGCAGGTTGCCCAGAGCCTTGTCAAGCCCCACCTTGAATGTCTCCAGGGATGGGGCCTCAACTACCTCCCTGGGCAACTTATTCCAGTGTTCCATCACCCTCATGGTAAAGAACTTCCTCCTTACATCCAATCTAAATCCCCTCTTTTCTAATTTAAAACCATTGCCCCTTGTCCTTTCACTACAGGCCTTTGTAAACAGGCCCTCTCCATTCTTTTTATAAGCTCCCTTCAGGTACTGTAAGGTGGCTATTAGGTCTCCCCTGAGCCTTCTCAAGGCTGAACAATCCCAGCTCCCTCAGCCTGTGTCCTCATAGGTGAGGTTTTCCAGCCCCCTGGTCATCCTTGTGGCCTCCTCTGGCCCCGCTCCATCAGGTCCATGTCCTTCCTGTGCTGAGGGCTCCAGAGATGGACACAGTACTCCAGGTGAGGTCTCACCAGAGCAGAGTAGAGGGCACCTCTCTCAATCTGCTGGCCACACTTCTGTTGATGCAGCCCAGGGTGTGACTGGCCTTTTGGGCTGCAAGCACACACTGGCTGCTCATGTCTATCAGCACACCTAAATCCTTTTCTGCAGGGCTGCTCTCTATTGTCTCCTCCCCAAGCCTGTATTGATAGTGGGGACTGTTCCAGCCCAGGGGCAGGACCCTGCACTTGCTCTTGTTGATCCTCATGAGGTTCACTTGGGCCCACCTCTCCAGCCTGTCCAGGTCCCTCTGGATGACATCCCGTCCCTCTGTTGTATCAACAGCACCACTCAGCTTGATGTAATCCGCAAACTTGCTGATGGTCCACTCAATCCTGCTGTCTATGTCACTGATAAAAATGTTAAACAATACAGGTCCCAGTACGGATCCCCGAGGGACACCACTTGTCACTGCTCTCCAGCTGGACTGGGAGCCATCCAGACAGTTCCTTATCCACTGAACAGTCCACCCATCAAATCCATTATCTGTCCAGTTTGGCAAGGAGGATGTTGTGGGGGACCGTGTAAAAGGCCTTGCAGAAATCCAGATAGATCACATCCATAGGTCATCCCTTGTCCACTGATGCAGTCACTCCATCGTAGAAAGCCACTAGGTTTGTCAGGCAGGATTTCCCCTTAGTGAAGCCATGCTGGATGTCCTTGATCACTTCCCTGTCCTCTGTGTGCCTTACAAGACCTTCTAGGAGAATCTGCTCTGTGATCTTCCCAGGCACAGAGGTGAGGCTGACAGGTCGTTAGTTCCCAGGGTCCTCCTTTCTACCCTTTTTGAATATAGGTGTAACATGTCCCTTCTTCCAGTCGCCAGGGACTTCACCTGACTGCCAGGACTTCTCAAATATTATTGAGAGTGGCTTAGCGACTGCATCTGCCAGTTCACTCAGAACTGTGGGATGTACCTCATCGGGTCCCATAGACTTATGTATGTCTATGGGACCCAATGAGATGAGATGAGTCAGATCATGGGTGTTAACCTCAGAGAGGCACATCAATTTCCCACTGATCAGGCCAGATTATATGTGGAAATGGAAAATTAGAAATAGAACTATTTGCATAAAGCTGGGCTTTTCAGTTGCTTTTCTACTGCTCTCCCACCCCAAGATCGTGATGTATTCTCCAATAATTCTTTAGTCATCAGGGTATTCTGAGAGCCTTCCAAAGGTACACGAACGCAGAGTGGTGCAGGCAGCTGCAAGTTTCTCTGCACCTTCTTGTGCCCTGGTTGAACCTAAGCTAACTGCAAACAGGATGCCTTTTGTTCGCATGGTATTGTGTTAAAATTAATAAGCCCTGGAAGAGTTGTGGAAGAATCGTAAGATGCTAAGTGGCTGGGGGCTAACATAACAGATGTAATTGAATTTAGGTAAATCCATATCAATGAACATAAATAAAAACAAATATAACTCTATCTAGATATAGTGATAGCCTCTAAATCATATTTCACCACTCAGAAAAGTGTTCTTATAGTGATTGTTCATGCAGTGACTCTGGAAAAGGTAAATTGAATCACTGAAAAAAAAGCAGATTAAACAAAACATCATTATGACATTATGTTCAAATTCCTTTGTGTGTCTAGAACTGTCTGTGTCTCTGGTAATCACAGCTCAACAGCAGACAGCAGAAACAGAAAGCATGCAGAGAAACATGACAGAGATGATCAGCAGCATTGAATAGTTTCCATACAAAAAAAATTCAATAGTCAGATGCACATAATCTTGGAAGATGTGGAGAGAATAATTGAGAGAGACTACCTGCTGGTTTTCATAGCACAAGAATGAGGAGCACAAAATGATTTTAAGCCACAGTTTTAAATACAGAAAGCAATCCTTTTTCTCACACCCCCTATTTAACGCTGAAATTAATTGCCATGAATTTTTTGAGTTAAAGGTGAGCTGAATCTATGCCTGAAGGCAAGATCCATCAAGATCTATGGAAGCATGATAGATCTTGAGTTTAGGGATTTCCTATTACCCATGGCTGGAAGCTGGGAGGAGGAAGAGAGTTGTCTGTGGAGGTAAGGAAAAAGAAAGCTAGTCAGAAGTTCAATTTAGAGAACTACAGCTCTGCAAATCTTCCAGATCTTCCAACATTGTCTGCCTTAACACTACTGAACATGAGAAAAAGAGAATGTGAGAGAGTGACCTGTGGCCGAAGCAGTAATGAAGGTAGGTCTCCCTTGTAGCTTAATTAGATATTTAACTCTTTCCCTGAAAATCCTGAGACAGAGGAAAAGCAGATGCAGATGTGGTGTTGATTTTGGCAGTTACCAATAATATAAAAGCTCAAAATGCTGTTTAAGCCATTTCATAAGAATATACAAGCATTTATACAATTTAAAGCTAGGAAATGTCATTTCTTCTTATCTGCCACCCAAAGACTGCTTTTTCTTCCTGGCTGTCTTTCGAATTATGTCTAGTGTAGTACATGTGTAGAACTATAGACCGAAAGCTCTGTGAAGTGCAACATCTCTCCCTTACACTTGCCTCTGCACCCACTGTTGTGTTCCCCCAATTGAGCCCTTCAGAAGGAGGGACTCTCAATCTCCTTTTGGATAAACTAAGTAAACAGAGCTCTTCAAGTCTGTGAAGGAAAGCATCATTATTCAGACTTTGAATAGCATTTATGTTTCCTTACTACCTTGTCTTATTTAACACTCTTAAAGCCCTGAAAAACTGACATGAATGCAGAATCCCTGTAGCATCACAAAAGGTGCCAGAGGCAAAATGTCTCTATAACTACTCTAATATTTTTATACGAGACATTAGACCAGGACTTCATGCCTGATTTCTTGCCCAATAGTCTCTCCCTCTTGCCCATTTTTATTCCAGAGCATCTGTTGTGGAGGATATGGTCCCTGTTTGGTAAATCTGACCCAAACACCCTGCTCCTAAATGTCACAACTACTGCGAGAGTCATTTACTTCACAGGAGGTTCATCACATCCATAACTTCCAAAAAATTCAATATACAGGCTTGAAAGTATCCCAGAAAATTGATTAATTTTAGATAGACCAAGTCTTGTTACACTTCTATGGGATTTACACTTAACCTCTGACCCAACTGAAGGCTGTGGAGGGACCATACACAAAAGTAGTGCTCTAGTTCCTGTCCCATGTAATTTACATCCCAAATGAATATCTGATATCTGCAGGCACCACAAATTACAATTCAGAGTCAGAAAGAGAAGCTGCAGTGAAGTTCTTGGTGTCAGGAAGGAGCATCCTCCTAAGAAGGTCACTTAGAGGAAAACATGATTGAGGCGATACTGCTCTTCCAAGAGCTTTCTGTCCATGGCAAAGTACTTTTATTCCATTGTAGCACTGTTGCAGAGAGAAAGAGATCTTAAGCTATTAAAATAGGGAAAAGCTTCATTATGGCTCCACACCCTCAAGCATGTGAAAACCAAGTGCTTCAGCACCATCCAGTATTAGGCTGATAAAAATGAGAGGCAAATACATTCTAGAGCAATGAGCCATTAAAATACCAGATAAATAACTTATACAGAAGAATTTATTGGTGTGGTTGAATATATTCCTGGAGCATGCTTACTTAGCTCCTCTTTCCTGTTACTCACCTGCACAAGCAGTTAGCATTTCAGGAGGTGAAAATCCCTGCACGGACCTACTGCATGTCCAAGTGTTTCTCCTTCAGGGTCCCTGCTTAGAGGCTCTTATACAATGCAGTCTGAAACATAGCAACAGGTGCTTTAGTCTGCTTTGCAGCAACCTCTGGATCCATCATATACAAGTGCCTTACCAAATTTTTTTACTATGATTCAAATTCAAGGGTTCATTTTAACTCCTGGTAAAGAAGAGGTTGGGTTTGTGAGAAGAAGGGGAAGAATAAGACAAAGAGTTGATAGCACAGTCAGTTCAGGCCCAACCAGAGCAGTTCCTCAAAGACCAGAGGAGTCTGGTTCCTCCAGTTACTAATCACAAGAGAGAACCAGCAGAAGTGAATGTTGCAGAAAGTTACTGTAAAGACAGTTTCCCTTCTGGAAAGTCCTACAGGTCTGAGTAGGGATGAAATCACTAGTATGGCAAAAGCAGACTAAGGAATGAGAACCCTCCCATTATGCAAACAAAAAGAATCAGAGTGTTTAGTTTTTCTGCACAGTCACCCCAATGCTGTTTCAGAAAACGATGTTTTAAGGTGCTGCTTCACAACTAGTCCTAATGAGAGGGGCAACATCTCTGAACTCTCTTAGATCATAGAATGGTAGGGGTTGGAAGGGGTCTATGGAGATCATTGAGTCCAACCCCCCTGACAATGCAGGAACACCTAGGGTGGGCCACACAGGAACAGATCAGAGAATCACAGAATTATTGAGGCTGGAGTAGACCTCCAAGATCATCAAGTCCAGCCTATGACCCAACACCATGACATCAGCTAGAGCATGTCACTAAGCGCCACATC
>JAAGNO010006243.1:0-10235 GCA_033439905.1 Ceryle rudis | reverse complement strand
GACCTCCAAGATCATCAAGTCCAGCCTATGACCCAACACCATGACATCAGCTAGAGCATGTCACTAAGCGCCACATCTAATCTTTCCTTAAACACCTCCAGGGATGGCGACTCCACCACCTCCCTGGGCAGTCCATTCCAGTGTCTAATCATACCTTCCCTGAGGAAGTGCTTCCTGATATCAAACCTAAACCTATCCTGGCACAGCTTCAGGCCATGCCCTCTTGTCCTGTCACTATCTGCCTGGGAGAAGAGCCTGATCCCCACACGACTACAACTTCCTTTCAGGTCATTGTAGAGAGTGATAAGGTCCCCCCTGAGTCTCCTCTTCTCTCAGCTGAACAATCCTAGCTCCCTCAGCCTCTCCTCATAAGACTTTACGTCCAGTCCCTTCACCAGCCTCATCACTCTCCTCTGGACCCACTCCAGCACCTCAATAGATCCAGGCAGGTCTTGAAAGTCTCTAGAGAAGGAGATTCCCCACTGGAACCTCCCTTAGACAAAAACACACCTCTAAATTAATTAGAAACTCTTCAGAAAAGCCAAAACAAAAGATCTCCCATTACCACAATAACTATGTGTCTCCCAAGTTTTGAAACATCAGCTCAAACTGCTCCCAACTATTCAATGGCAGATTATTTTCCTGGCAACGACCACATGGTGGTGATGTATCACCATGAGTTCAATGTTCAGGTCTGATTCCCAGGAACTGAACACTTGGTTAAAGAAGCTGGAAATTTATAGCACAGTACATTTACAAGGATGCTTATAGAGTGAGCTCTCTAAGTCTACTCTACCTCTGAATTTATACTCACTGCTTTACAGCCATGCTTATGGCGTTCTGTGACTTTCCAGTTTAAAATATCCTGGAGATTTTCTGTAACAGATGCATGTCTCAGCAGGCACATACAAATGTAGCAGTATTTGGAGTTACACATAGAGAACTTAATTGATTTGTCCATCTGATTCATCTCCTAACCTGTTTTATTTTTAAAATAATCTTTTGAGAGTGCGTCCACTTCCCAGGGGGTTGGGAAATGCACTTCGGAGAACTCCTTTAGAGTCAGGCAATGTTGAATGTTTATTCTTCTGAATTTCTTTCTAAAAGTCTTCCTCCATAAAGCTTTTCAGCCACCCTTCACCAAAGGCAGGTGCTAAAAAAAACGTATACTGCATTGGCATTGTGCTTTTCAGCTCATTCACAATACAGGCCTTAAATTAGCTACTATATGTCCTTGACTGAATGTAGACAGTGACAGCCTGATCTAATACACAGTGAAGTCAATGGGAGCCTTTCAGTTTTCCCTCATTTGGCCTTGACTCAAGTTCAAAGTTGTCTGGTTCAGGAACTAGATCTTCTGTGTTTGTACAAAGATGATTATTCGCCAGTATGGATGTAGGTTACAAAAAAAAGCCATTATGACTTTGTGCACAAAAGGAGTTATATGTAACAAAGACAGCATGTCTCAAACCAACAGAGAGATTAGCTCCAGTTTAATTGGTTTGAAACAAGGGCAGATCATCAACAGGGACAGGAGAACTGGTTTGGACTTAATGAGAAACGCATCACTTCGCACTCACAAACTTTCACTGCAAACTAACCCTGAACTTTTGAAGTCAAAACTATTTTAATGATCTTTTTCCTTGCATTGTCATGGGCCTTTCTACTATTATGTTTTGTCAAGGACCAGAGAAATACACAGCACCACAGAAGAGGGATCTTTTTGCAAAGGAGTGACTCCATACAAGAAATATGAGAAATGTCATGAAATATTGTATTCGTGGATATTTTCTAGAACAAATGCACACAGGCTCTGACAGTTCAGACAAGACACTGCAATAACATTTTACCATCAGACTGGAAACTCCTTCTACACTTTGGAAGTGTAGTGTGTTTCATAACACAACCATCTTTTAGTGTAGGAAAGTCTCAGCATGCGTTCTTACAATCTTTGGAACTGGAGAAGACATTAAACCACATCCACCAATTTCCAATACTTATTAGATACTTGAAGTCCCCATGCAGCTGCTGCTCACCCAGGAAGAACTGAAATTCCCCAGCTATCTGCCTTTTATTGCTGCTGAACATTTATGGATCCACCCAAGTCCTCACAATACAAAGGAGATGGACATCTACATCCTCCATCTTAACTTTAGGCCAAGCTCCACTGGTGTTTTCAGGAAACACTGAATCAGGCCTCTCTCTGAAAGGCTGACATGCAGGAATTCCTGCCCTGCAGCTGGAACATAATGACATTATTTGAGCTCTTACCAAGATTTGGGATCTTCTTTGTTTGCCTTTGATCAGATCTTGAATCAAAATCTTAGAATCATAGAATTACAGAATGCTTTGGGTTGGAAGGAACCTTTAAAGGTCATCTAGTCCAATCCAATCCCCTGCAGTGAGCAGGGACATCTTTAACTAGGTCAGGTTGCTCAGAGCCCGGTTCAACCTGACTTTGAATGTTTCCAAGGATGGGGCATCTACCACCTCTCTGGGCGGTAGAGTTTCAGTGTTTCAGCACCCTCATTGAAAGAAATATCTTCCTTAAATTTGGTCTAAATCTACCCTCTTTTAGTTCAAAACCACTGCCCCTTGTCCTGTCACAGCAGACCCTGCTAAAAAGATTGTCCACATCTTTCTCATAGGCCCCCTTAGTACTGAAAGGCTACAAGAAGTTCTCCCTGGAGCCCTCTCTTCTCCAAGCTGAACAACCCCAACACTCTCAGCCTTTCTTCATAGGAGAGGTGCTCCATCCCTCTGATCATTTCTGTGGCCTTGCTCTGGACCTGCTCCAACAAGTCCATGTCCTTCTTGTGCTAAGGGCTCCAGAGCTAGACACAGTACTCCAGGTGAGGTCTCACCACACCAGAGTAGAGGGGCAGAATCACTTCCCTCAACCCCCTGGCCATGCTTCTTTTGATGCAGACTAGGATGTGGTTTGCTTTCTGGGCTGTGAGTGCACATGGTCCACTCACGTCCAGCTTTTCATTCACCATTTCCCCCAAGTCCTTATCCACAGGGCTGTTCTCAATCCCTTCATCCCTGAGCCTGTATTGATACCAGCAGTTACCCAAATCCAAGGGCAGGTTTTTGCCCTTGGCCTTGTTGAGCCTCATGAGGTTCACACACTCAAGCTTGTCCAGGTCCTTCTGGATGGCATCCCTTCCCTTCAGTGTGTCAACTGCACCACTCAGCTTGGTGTGATCTGCAAACTTGATGAGGGTGCACTCAATCCCACTGTCTACATCCTTTATGAAGATATTAAACAGCACTGGTCCAAGTACAGGCCCTTGATTTATACCATCAATCTCAATCTGGACATTAGACCATTTACCACTACTCTCTCGATGTGCCCATCCAGCTATTCCTCATCATGGAACAGTCCTCATGGGTGGAACAGTCCACCCATGAAATCCATATCTCTCCAATTTAGAGAAAAGGATGTTATGGGGGACTATGTTAAGAGCCTTACAAAAGACTGGATAGATGATCTTCTACTGCCCAGAGCAGATGTTGAATCTGGACAATATAGCATTTTGAGGAGGTCTTCTTTGTTGAAATCGTTTCTTGCATGAATTATCTAAATATGCAGAAAAAGTGCTGGAAATATCTTGAGAGCCTGTAGTTAATGTTCTCATCTGAGAAAGAAAAGAAGAAAGCTTAGACCTATATTTCCCCAAAACCCATGGCAACTGAAGTAAGTAGGTTATCAGTATGGTTGGAAAGGAGGTATCACTTTGAAAACAGCAATAGGTGCGTGATTCAGATCTGTCAAGGCTCCTAGAAGCTGGATGCTGCAAAACAGCTCAATTGTCCATCAGTCCCTCAACTGAGACAGAAAATGTAATTTATAAAGTAGAATATGGCAGAAATTAGATCAATCATACCTGCATCTAAATTTTGTCTTCCTAATTTTCTGAAAACTGCCATGCTTTTCAGAGTACTGACATAAGTTCAACTAGAAGCACTAGATATTCTTAGAAGGTATGAGGTGTTCAATACTCTTCTGGAAGATACTCTCAGTGCTCTACTCTCAACCTGCTCTGGACATAATGCGACCACTGCAATGTTCAGAACACAAAGTTCCAGTGCTTGTACTACACAGTCTAATAACATAAATAGGGGTACTACCTGCAACAAAATCCTCTCCTGACAGTCCCATAATGCCCTGCTGACAATGATTACTTCTGAGACACAGAGATACTATCTTGGGTTTTCTGCAAATGACAGAAGAACAATGTCTTACTGGGAATTACACAATGAGAGAAGGTAAGTTGGGAGGAGACATCCACTACTTTGCTTAGTATCCTTCATAAACACAAGTTGAGACAGTGTGAACCACAGCAGGGTGCTCAGAGTTCCTTACCTGCATAGCACCAACTGGCATGTCCTTTCCTTCTACACCTTCCCCGGCACCACATACAAAGACTTGTCCTTTAGGAGAATGTCAATCCAGGAAGAACACATGGCATCTGCTGTTTCTCCTTGCTTCTTCAGCCTGGGTAAACTGAAGCACTCCCTTCTCTACCTCTAGTCTTTCCTTGGCCTTCAACTCATTTACTGGTATCTGCCCAAAGGATATCTCTCAGGGTGTATTTTACTGCTTTCAGTTATCGCTGCCTATTGCACTTACCAGGGGCCGGATACTGAAGGTTTAGTGATCCCTTAACAGCGTGGGCGGAGGAAAGAAGTGGAAACAGGCAAAACCTGTGTTTTGATCATGAATGAGCCAAGGCCAATTCACTCAAATCACTTGACCCTTTGTACCAGGAGCAACCCAGCTGGGAAATTGAGCAAAAAGAACAATTTCACTGCAGATCAAACACAGCATCTGAGCTGAGCTCCCCTGGGCCAGTGAGTTGCACTGACTAAAACAGCTTAACTGAGCACAGGGTCTGATTAAAACCTGGGTAAGGTGGTAGAATTAATAAAATTAGTTCTTTATTAAAACATTTAGCATAACCTAGGCTCAGAAACACAGCTCCATTTGGTCAAAGTTAGTGGGGCTTTTTCCGTGCTGGGGCCTCTTTGCTGGGCACCTCTGGACACCTTAGAAATATAATGACTGCTTATTGGTCAGACCTTTCCCTGGACTAACATCATGGCACATCCCTCTTTCTTTCTGCTGAAGGATATATCTCAGACCTGGGCATGCAGTTGTGCACATGAGGATGAGTATTCATGGGGCCTTTCACATGGCCAACAGGAGCTTTCCTCTCACCTCTAGACCCAGCAGGAGCAGGAAAAAAAAAAAAAAAAAATCACCTAAAAATGACTAGTTGAACCCAGTGTGCTTTATGCTGTCATGTGGTCCTGAACATTTTCCTCAAAACTTCAGAATTTCTGTTGAGTTGTAGTGGTAAGTCACTAGTTCTGCTTGGAGGAAATTTTGAGGTGCATCCATATCAACCCTGCTCTGACTGCAATCCATCTGAGATCTTAAGCTAAACAGTTAACTTAATGCTCTCTCTCACCCTCAGTATATTACCTCATCACTGGTAACAAGAAGCTTCCATACAGCTTTCCACCCAAAAGACACACAGAGACAGGTTTCTCTGACCAAATGGAAGTGTTTTCAGTTTAGTCACTTCACTTCAACCAAGATTAGACTCAAAGACAGTCAAGGACAACTCGATCAAAGTGAATCTTTAGTGAATATACATAAATATAAAATGTGGGACTCACTTGGCCTAACTTTCTGTGTCTCACATACAGGTGTCTATCTCAGGTAGTATCTGGTCTGTGGATAGTCAGTGGAGATTTAATACAGTCAACAGATATTTTGACATGTTTCATCTAACCAAACAGAATGTAGGCATGCTCAGAGGTGAACTGCATCCTGAACACCACTGAATCTGTGAAGTAACCACAGGGTGGCTTGCTCAGCTGTAGATACACCCATCCAGGCGCTGTCAGGATAAGTGATGGCAGAAGCTTGCAAGACACCAAACTGCCCAGAGCTTCGCATTGCCATATTCATTCCTTTTAACAGCTGTCAGTCAGGAATGATTGTAACATGTTTCAAACACACAGGCATATTTATTGAACAAAGTTTCAGCAGCACTGAATATCTCTTGTGTGACTGCTGTAGCATCACTCAGAGGGGAGCCTCTACAGCATCCAAGATGTAAAGTTTTTAATGAAAAGTAGAAATGGACAGTGACTACAAACAGCATCTGTGGACTTTCTCTCTTTTTTTTTTCTCTTAACTGCTTTTTGACACTCTGTCACATGTGAGATGTAGTATCTGGAGGCAAGACGCTGACTTCAGAGCCCTAACACAGACCCAGCTGAGCATCATGTGTTGCTCTGCAGTCCCTGATTGCTCCCTGGGTGCTACTGAGTTCGGGGGCTGAGCTGAGCAGTCAGTGCTTTCCTTTTAACATCCTGCTGGAAGAACTCCTGCACATCAAGCCATTAGACTGTCTAATAGGAGCAATAAAGCTGATATCAGGTACATTTATTTTAACTATACAATAAGGCACAATGTTAAAACTGCAAAGTGCCAGCCTGGTTTTCTACAGTACATAATATGTCTTGAAGTTTTTACAGTATCCAGCAAGGCATAAACATGTCAGAGAAACTACCCAGGCTGCAGAAATATTCCTTGCAGAGCCACATAAGGAAAGGCAGACACCATTCTTTAAAACCGAGCATGCACAATTAACAAGAAAAATATTGCCAATAAAAAGGGGAAAGATGGCCAGTGAGTATAATTAGATGGGATAGTTCAGGGTGTGGGTTTGGCAGGAAAATGACAGCTAGGAAGTAACAAAAGCACTTTCAAGAGAACCAGTGTTTGTAGCTGCAGCTTCTCAGAATCTTGTTATGTGCAAATGGAGCTTTATAGGGGCCTCTTGGCTGAAGCTCATGGTGAGTGTATGTCAGAGAAGAGTTGAGCAGGATCCCAGAATGGTCATAGATGTGGTTTTCTATGGGAAAGGACTTCTGATATTATTAATGTCCAGTGAATGGTCAGACCAGAACGTGTTTAGGGGTCAAGGTTTCAAAACTGGGACCTAAAATCTAGTTCATTGCCTAAATATTTCTGAGGACTTGGACCTATCTAATGCGAAAAAGGACATAGGCAAGCAGTGTAGAGAGACTGGGAATACAACATACCACAGTATCCATTTTTTTGCTTTATTCTGTACTCATGCACTGATCAGCTCACACAGCTACCCACAGTCCTCATCTGATCCCTGTTTCAGCAGAGCCAGCCCCCTGGTCCTGACATGTCCATCCCCATGAAACCTCTCTGAGGCAGGAGAACATGAGCTGCCTTACTGGGAACTAGGATGGAAATACTGTGGCGAAACAAGCACTGGACTGTGCCCCATGCCTTTGTTTAAAATCTTTTGCCACCAAACTGTTCATCATTGTGTTTTGGAATACAGAATCACAGAATGTTAGGGGTTGGACGGACCTCTAAAGATCATCTAGTCCAACCCCCCTGACAGAGCAGGATCACCTGGAGTAGACCACACAGGAACAAGTCCAGGTGGATTTTGAAAGTCTCCAGAGATGAAGATTCTACCACCTTTCTGGGCAGCCTGTTCCAATGCTCTGTTACTCTCACAGTGAAGAAGTATTTCCTCATGTTTAGGTTGAACTTCCTGTTTTCGAGTTTATGGCCATTGCCTAGTCCTGTCACTGGACACCACTGAGAAAAGCCTGGCCTCATCTTCCTGACACCCACCCTTTAGATATAACATCCCCCCTCAGTCTCCTCTTCTCCAAGCTAAACAGACCCATCTCTCTCAGCCCTTCCTCATATGGTAGGTGCTCCAGGCCCTTAATCATCTTAGTGGCCTTGCGCTGGACCCTCTCCAGTATCTCCTTGTCTTGAAACAGGGAGCCCAGAACTGGACACAATACTCCAGGTGAGGCCTCACCAGCACAGAGCGGGAGAACGTCTCTTGACCTGCTGGCCACGATCTTCCTAATGCATCCCAGGATGCCATTGGCCTTCTTGGCTGTGAGAGCATACTGTTGGTTCACAGCCATCCTGTTGTCCACTAGGACTCCCAGGTCCCCAGAGCTGCCCTCCAACAGATTAGCTCCCAACCTGTACTGATAATCTGATACAGATCATCCCTCTGATACAGATCATTGCCTTGTTAACTAACAGCTCAGACTCAAGAGGGTTCAGCTCCAAAAGGCATCCATATGGAAACATTCAGTGAAATCCAAGGACTGTGCTGCAAACAGCTGGCAAATATACAGAACTGCAGGCAAGACTGCAAGCAATACAGCAGTGAGCCCCACAAACTCAGTATGGATAGTGTCTTTTATAATGTAAACGTCCTCAGTGCTTTGCATCAAGAAGCTATAAATGTTTTATAACATTTTAATTGAAAGCACATAAAACTGAAATTATTTGAAAGAAAGAATCCATGTGTGTATAGTCAGTTGAAGAGACAGAGAAGCAGATTTCTGTCAAATTCCATTAAAACACATACATTGAATGGCTTGATCTGGAAAATCTTTGAATTGCACAAAATGGGCCTGGAAGAGACCTCAAAGACCCATGTAGCCTACTGCTCATGTCCCAGAGCAGGATTAAAGAAGCTCACAAGACTGTCTTAACCATTGTTTAAAGCCTCCAGTGAGAGTGTTCGGGGATCTCCTTGGGTAGAAAAAAGCTCTTACTCCATGAAGAAGTTTAAAAGCTCACGGTCATTCTACAGTACATCGAGAGGAAAATCAAATATGTGAGGTACCTTCACCAAACATCTTCCATTGACATCTCTGACTTTCGCTGTCTCTAAGTTGATTTCAGAGAAGCCTTAATGACTATTCATCAGATGATGACTTATCTTCATTGGTAGGCATACTTGGCCACAAGGATTGCAAATGTTTTCAGTTGAGGAAACCATACCAAGAAAAAGGCTTTCTATCTAGAGATAAATGTATCTTGTCTGTAAATCTCAAAAAGCACAGTAACATTCAAAGCCAGTTTTCATCCCTGGAGGAAGCCTGTGGGTCCCCTGGGGTGGTGCAGGACAGATTAGATCAGTCACAGGGGAGCACATCTGCTCTCACAGAGAAAGGATTTGCTGTGATAGATCTCATCTATCTGATACCTATCAAAACCTATCCTAAAGAAAAAAGGTGTGCAGTGGTGGAAACAGAAGATTTTAAGGTAACTTGCATAGGATAGTCTGTATTTTCTAATCTGACAAATTAGTAATGATTAAATGTGTCAGAACTGCACTACAAATAACTGCTCTTTTATTATACAAAGTGCCCTCTGTCTTTATATAAGTAATAAGGGATAATGACTATCTATCAAACATGCTGTGCTCTATTCTGACTGTCAGGTTTAATTGACAGTCTGTTTCTTGCCCTGCCCCTCAGGCAGCGTAGCTGTGCTCTGTCCTGTACAGGGCTAGACTGCAAGTTTTACTCTAGTCTGACTACAGTAACTGAATATAGATGAGTTCAATGTGGAAGCTCTGCTAGTGATTTCCCAAACGATGCACGTTTTGCTCTTCAAGCCAATTTGGTGGGTGAGAAGACACAAACCTTACTATCTTTACTAGGGACACCATTACTGTGAACATCTTTACAAAGCATTTTGCTATGCACTTTGATTGCAGGACTCCAGGAATACCAGAACATAAGAAAACAGGAGTCACTGTACTAAGTCAGATAACCCCTAGCAGTTTCCTGCCTTCACAAGTGGTCAAGAGGATCTTAGGGAAAAATTTTAAACGTGAGGGGCGAACATATAATGCTACCTCCTTGAACATTTTATTATCTGCCAACAGTTCGCAGGACAAAATCTTTGTGAGACAACAGTCACATCTTTATGTTCAGTAGCCCTCAATAGATTTTTCTCCCATAAACTTGTCCTGTTTCTCTCTGAATCCACATAACCTGCTAGTCAGCTCTTGAATCCATGAGACACCCACAACAACCTCTGGTGTGGTGTTCAGCCACATAACACCTGAAAAGCCATCTCTTTCCATACACTTTGAACTTGTTACTTCTTAGCTTCATTTGATGTGCACTAATCCTTTTCTTGGAAGAGACAGGGAATAATAATTACCTATGTACTCACTTCAGGCTGCTCATGGGTTTAAAGATCTCTATCATATATCCCCTCAATAGCCCCTGAGGTCTCCTAATCTGCTTAATTGTTCCTTGCAAAGAAGTTGTTCCACACCTTTATCATCCTTGTTGCCTTTCTCTGAGCCCTTCCCAGTCTTATTATGTCCCCTTTGAGA
>JAAGNO010006241.1:5632-31018 GCA_033439905.1 Ceryle rudis | reverse complement strand
TGTTTTTTGTGTTTTGGGGGGTGGGTTGTGGGCGCGCGGTGTGTGTGGCGCGTTCCGGCCGTGTCTGGGTGTGCTTTTCCTGTGTGTGTCCCGTCCCCCCCCCCCCCCCCCCGATTATTTGGATAGACAGACAAATTGGGAAAGAACTGAATTTAATACATCTTTTTTGCTTAGGAAGTGAAAAGTGAAGAGCTGAGATAATACGTAAGAAATGCATATAAGAAAGGAATTTCCCAAAAGAAAAATGCATTATTTGCAGAATAATTAATGTATTTAGTGTGAGAATTTTAGGTTATGTTACTCAAAATTAAACACGAGTAAATAGAAGATATCAGGATATGTTTCTAGTGGCAGAGGAGAAGGAACATGTAACCTTTGGCTCGTACAAATTTTTATAGGACTGTTTTGAGAGAGGAAAAGAGGTAAAAAATGGAATGCTGTTCCTAGGTCAGTTTTCAGACGGTTAGCTGGCTAACTACAGTGGCATAAATCTCAGAATTACTGCCACAATACTGATATGGGTAGAAGATAAGTAGATCTTTACTGTGTGTCTGTGGGCTGTCCTGTACATGTAGGATATCTTTCAAATAATCTTTGATTTAGCTGAGGTGAAGCAAGGCTGGAAGCAGTCATCTCCAAGCTTTACTCCGTTAGTGAATTTATTAGGGTTTTTTAAAAATATTTTTTTTGACAAAGGTTTGTCAAAATGGTTTTAGGTGAAACGATAACTTTGTGTAGGGCAACTAAATTTGAGATGTCACAAAAAATCAGGTGTCTGAGCATTTTGACTGTTACAACACATACAGATATGAAAACTGCTATGTGTTTTTAGAGAGCCTGCGATGAGTATTAGCGATCTGTATATCTTTTTTTAGACTACAGTAAGTGTATTCTATAAGCACAGCTTATTAAATCCTAGACTAGTTAACTGTGTACATTGCAAGTGGTGTTATCACAGTAGCAAAAACCTTGGCGCAAATTAATTTCTGGAATATTCGTCCAGCAACCCAGGTGGGTTTTGCAGCTTGTGAAGAGCTGTGTGCAATTATAGCTGTAATGCCACCAAAATGCTATTTGCCCTGAGTTGTCTGTTATAATTACAGCAGTGACTGCAGTGGGCATATATTCTGTTCTGAAATTTGCTTCAACTATGAGAATACTATCTTCAGTATACAAAACTACATTATTACTTGTGTGTTAGTTTTCAGGGAGTGTTTTTTTCCTTAATGATTTAAAATTAAGGAGGATCCATTCCCAAACTTTGAGTGATTGACTCATCGTATGGCCTTGGGCAAGTTACTCATCCACCTTGAGCTTCAGTTTTCCCAGTTAGAGTATTAAGTAAACAACGGGAAACTAGTTGAAAGCCAAATGTTGCGATTGAGTTGAGGCTTCCTTGCTTTCTTGTGTTTTACCTCTTGACAAAAAAGTAAATTTCTGTTTAAGAGAACTTAAATTAAGAACTTAAATTAAGAGAATTTGGGTTCCAGCCTCCTCTTCAGTGTATACCTTACTTTGTCCTACTAGGTCTTCTGCTGATTTTGCTACTCTGCTGCTATTTCTATGAATGACCTGGAAGTTCATAGTCTCCTGGGAGACTGCAGTCTGTCCATCAGATAAAAATAAGATTTTGCTGCTATCTATGTAAGCATTAAATATGTGGGATGTTTTGTTGTTGGGTTTTTTTTTCTGACTATCAGCAAACTGTAGGCTGCTTAGAAAACAAAACAATCAAAAAAACCCAAACAACCTGTGAACCAGTCCTTCTGTCCTTAAATCAAAGAATGCTGTTGCCCAGACAAGTGCTGTGAAATTCTTCTGATAATTTATGCTGGCTCTGCATACAACCTCTTGCTTGAGTGCTGAGATCTTGAGGTTTCCCCTGTTTGTTCTTGGATGAGACAGTTTTCCCCAAGGGTGAGTGGACTGCCTTGTGGAGACTGCAAGTAATATTGAAATAAGTGTACTTGTCTTCAGACTTGTTTAATGAGCTGCTTTTCTGCCTTCTGAGAGGACTGTTGTTCGGTGAACTGCTCTTCAGATGAGTGGCATTTTGTGCAGATTCTCCTCATGTGTCCTTATGAGATGTACCAAGGCATCTCATAGAGGTCAGGGGAGATTGATGGGAGCTTTCCGTCTTTAAGCTCACTGCTCGGCTCAAGCAGTGCTTCTGCCCTACAGGTTTGTCTGCCGTTTGTGTAGCATTCCAGCACAAGCAAAGCAAAACTTCTTCTACAGAATGCACCTGAGGGAAGGAAAAGTTTATAGTCATCTTTGATGTGTGCATGAATTCTGTTTACGTATGTTTTTGAGGTCAATGGAAAGAACTTTAGATTTAAAAGAATGCTGTCAGGAAAGAGAAGCTGACCAAAGGCTCTTAAACTCTGGTTGTAAAGCTGTTGCTGTAACCTCTGGTTACTTCTAGGTGGCACTACAAGAAAAAGAATATGTGCGTTCAGTAGTTGTAAGAAGCCAACTGTTGAGCTAGTTGGGGCTCTGGTGGGCATAGTGCAGAGAGGAGCAGCTGGCTAATACTCCAGGAGAAAGGAGGAAGGGAATAAACTTGCTCTGCTGTGATAGAATTCATTGAACTCTGAATTGCATTTTACATTAGTGTGAGACAGTGGTTGCTTAGTGACAAACTGGTTTTGCTTTAGTGCCGAAAAGGTGATCGTGTACAAAATTTATATACGTAGTTCTTCAAAAAATATAATCACGAGAGAAATGGTTCTCTTTTTCTCAATATTTAAATGAGACTGCTTTATAAAGCAGTCTTGCAGAACAGTTATACCGTGTGTACCTGTGGGTACACACATGGGACATATAAAATATAGTTTTATTGTGGGCTAAAATTTGAGTCTTAATATCCTGCAATGTTTTTTACATTTGAATAGGAAAAATCATAACATAGCCCACTTGACAGCCTTTTCTCAACTTTCTGCTGTTGTTGAAGTATATGGCAGTTTTTGGATTGGTTTGAAGGAGAGGGCTCTGTTACAGTACATAGTTTTGAAAATTAACTTCAGGATATTATAACAAGGAAGGCATCTCATGTGGTGATGTGTAAGAGAAATCTTATCAAAGCAAAGATAAAACCTTTTTTAACTTTTTTTTTTTTTCCCCTAAAATGTTTTCTTCAGAGCTAGACAATGTTCCGGTATGAAATAAAAAACCTAATCTATGAAACATAAAACTAAGTAACTGAAATCTTCCTTCTTTTTCAGCAGCTCCATGAGACTGTGAAAAGAAAGCTTGATAGTGCTGCTTCCCCTCAGAATGGAGACCAGCAGAATGGCTATGGTGATGTATTTTCTGTGTCCAAGAAACTGCGTCGTGATGATGGTCTTGGTGGAGTGAGCGGTTCTTCCAATGGAATGCCCCCTGTGTCTCCACTCCATCATCTTGACAAGAAATCTGGCAGTGGAGATACCTTACAGCTTAATGGAAAACATCCAGTGGGCCTAGATGGCATCAGCAAGAAGTGTCTTCCAGATTCTGGCCTGCAAATGAATGGAGGTGGTGATGCTGATGACTCATTTCCTCTGAGTTTGAATAAAGAGTTGAAGCAGGAGCCTGTAGATGATCTTCCATGTATGATTACTGGAGCAGGGGGTTCTATATCTCAGAATAACTTGATGCCTGATCTTAATCTTAACGAGCAAGAATGGAAGGAACTTATTGAGGAGCTTAATAGATCAGTGCCTGATGAAGACATGAAGGATCTCTTTAATGAAGACTTTGAAGAGAAGAAAGATGCAGATTCTTCAAATTCAGCTGCACAGACTCCACTGCCACAAGATATTAACATAAAGACTGAATTTTCCCCAGCACCCTTTGAACAGGAACAGATGGCATCTCCCCAGGTGAGATCCACTTCATCAGGTTCAGCATTTCTTGGTGCTGCTTCTGTACCTGTAAGTGCTGCTTCTCCAGCAGTTGGTAGTTCTCAGGCTATGTTTCAGCCTTCCAGTCAGTCAATGACTGAAAATCCTAATCAGCCCATGATGCAAACATCAAACCACTCTCAGAATGTCCAGAGGCCACTCCCCAATGTGTTGTTACCTGGGAAGGGTGCAGGAAGTGCCAAAGAAATGTCTTCTGCTCATCAACTTCAGCAGATTGCTGCCAAGCAGAAGAGAGACCAGATGTTGCAGAACCAGCAGCAAGCTTCACAAGTCCACCAAACAAATCAGATGTCTACATGGCAACAGTCTGGGTCTTCCCATAGTCCACTGGCTGTCCCATATAGCATGGAAAATCCCACCAGCCCATCAGTTTACCAGCCAGACTTCAACAATCAGAAACTCATGATGCCTAGTATGGGAAGTAAAAGTTCACCAAGAGCTGGAGGAAGTTACCATGTGAACATTTTGGGTCATCAGCAAAACAGCTTGAACCAGAACCCTGTGAATAGTCAAGGTTCTATGCTGGACTATGGTAACACCAAACCTCTTTCCCATTACAAAGCAGAATGTGAGCAGGGGGTTACAGTACCTGGTCAGAGCAAGACTCCCATGTTGGCATACATCCAACAACGCCAGCAGCCACCACTGTCTCATGTGAGTGATGACCAAAATGGGATGATCCTGTTGAAACCCAAGTCTGGAAACATTGCCTACCGACTACCACACAATCAGGTGAATATTCTGGGTTTTATTACCTTTGCTTAGTAGCAGATTTAAGGATTTTCAAGAAGGTGTTGAATAGGTAAGGCTTGAGTACAGATTACTTAGTATTGTTTCAAAGCAGTTGCCACCTGAGTTTAAATAATAAAATGGTAATGTCCAATAAGCTGAGACAAGGATCGAGAGCTCTGTTTTCCACTGGGGACAGTTTTTAATACTCAGTTCTAGGTCATGTGGTAATGTGTGATTTCCAGCTTAACGCACTTTGTCACACTTCATAGAAGCTTCTGCTTACAAAGATAAATAGATGCTTTGTAAACTTTTGCCCAAAATAACTCATATAAAACTGCAGTGTTAAACAGTGTTCTCAAAGATGCTTTGATTTCTTTACCTTCTTTTTAGTCCCTACTTGTGTCGGAGTTGGCTCCTTATAAAAAGACATGCCTTTGGTTGCCTCTTTTTGAAGAGAGATAGAAGTGGGGGCTGCATTCCTGATTTCTTGGGTGTTTCTTGGGGCTTTTCAAATCCAAGAATTTGTTATTAGTTAAGTCTCAGGGGATCGAGGAAGCATGGGTTAGGAGACAAATGTAACTTTAAGAACGAACAGTAGTAATATTTATCTGCTTGAAGCAACATACTTCAGCTTTTCCTGGAAAGGAAAATTCCATATGGTACTGCTTTGCCTTGTATATAACTAATACTACAGGTGGAAATTTATGTGGTGGATGGAGGTACAGACTCCTTGGGATTTTGTAACATGTGCCTGCAACGTACATACTAGAGGGCTTGTTGAGAAATAAGGTCTTTGTTATAAGGATTAAAGCTCCTCTGGCAAAAGCTGTTGAAGGTCCAACTCCAGTAATATACTCCCTGAAAACAAAACAAAAACCCTGTTAAAAAGGTCTGTTTAGTCTGTGATGAAAACCATGCTGATACACAAGTCTGAGCTGAAGATGTGCTTCATAAGGTACAAAAATTAGTATCTTTTAAAAAAATGAGAAATGGTAACAATCTAATGACACTTTGATGGAAGGAGGAGGGGATGAGTAGAGATGACTGACTGTGTATCTCCCCCTCACTAAAACGTGGGTGACCTTGCATCTACACTGCCACACTTGCACGGAATTAACAGAAATACCCATGAATGCTTCTGGAGAATATCTCAAAAGCTTGCATGTAAAACCTTAGCACAGCATTACCTATATTTGGCTCATGATTTTTTTCATGGAACTAACAGCCAAACCCATTAGCTGAATTCTAAACTTGAAAGTAGTAATTGTTTATGTAGTTAGAGATGAGGCTGAACTGTGCTTAAAAACTGTCAAATTTCAAATGGATTTGGCAGTACAGAATGGGCAGTATTGGATCCTGAATGATAATCATTCAGTGTTATTTTTGCTTATCTCAAGTTCCAATCTCTAAAGAAAGCAGACTTATGAAAAATTAATAGCAACAGGCTAATCTGTAGTAGTATTTTTTATCTGTGGAATATGGTGATGGTTGGATTGCTGGAAAAATGCATTAAGGCTCATTTTGGTCAGCGATAGTCTTCTTCCCCTTTACCTGCAAATGATAAATACTCTGATACTCAAAACAAAGCAACTTTAGGAAGGGAGGCATAAACACTTGCTGAATTAAATATTGACAAGGAGGTAGGATTTAAATATGTTTTGTATAATACAGATTTAAAATGTAGTGTTTGAAAAGCTGCTACACGAGTAAACTGAAGTTGGTGTGTTTGAAGTGCTGTTTGTAACTGTCGCCGTTCCTCTAGCTGAGCTGAAGCACACAGGGCTACATTTGCCTGTTTGAGCTGGACTTTGGGAAGTACTTCACGCCTAAAGTTAAAGCCTCTGTTCCTAAATGTTGTGGAGCTTCTAACCTTAACTCCGAATTGTCACTTCTGTGTCTGGCACTTTGTAAATGTTTTTTTTTTTGCTATCTTTAATTAGCTGAACTGGAAACTGTATCACACTCTGCCTTTTCTGTTAGAAGTTTCACAAGTGAAGAAGCTACTGCATAAAGATGGCAGAATATAAGGGACTGATCTGATTTTTATTGAGTAGTATAAATGTACAGATAAGCAGTAATTGGCAATTTCTTTTTTTTTTTCCTAAGATGTACTATGATTCCTCTCCCTGTGAGGACTTTGTTTATAGAATCTCTTTTCCCTATTCTGTAAAATGATTAAAATAGTACAAGGGGTGGTCATTGCCATTGGAAGTGCCTTTCCTCATATGTGTAACTACAGTTTTTAAATTCTGTAGGGCTAACCTCTTCCAGTAACCAATGCTACTTTTTCTGTATTCTGCAGGATCAAAACCCTTCTCCTAATGTCCCTCGTGTTCCCGTTTCTGTCCCGGGCCCTAGTGTGGGTGCCCAGGCACCCAACGTCTCCATGGCAGGTAACCACAGCAACCCATCTTATCTCAGCAATCAGCAGCAAGCAGTGGTGATGAAGCAACACCAGATGCTGATGGACCAGCAGAAGCAGAGGGAACAGCAACAAAAGCACTTGCTCATGGAGCAACAGAAGCAGCAGTTCCTTATAGAGCAGAGACAGCAACATCTTCTGGTTGAGCAGGTGAGAGGGGCCAGCAGTCTTGTTTTCTTTGCACTGATTTGCTTTGGTGGATGAGACAGCATTTGAGATTTTTTTTTTTTTCAAACAGTTATCACATTACAAAATAGGGCATGTAAACTACAAGGCGCTTTGGTATCATAATTGCTGGTTTATGTTTCTATAAAAGTAACCCAAGCACATAGCACTTGATCGCTGAGACTTTTTTCCGTTGTTACAAGGCACTGTGGTGAATCAAAAGAATAAAATAGGTAGAATTGAGTAGAGTGAAAATACAAAACAATACCTACATGGAGAGAATGTGTCATACTAGCGATGACGTAATTCTTTGTGAAAGAAGGAAAGCAAATGTAATCAGAGCAAAAACAAAGGATAAGGTTGAGATACCATTGATGCGTTCTGTAGAGCTTTAAAAATGGAAGCAGTGTGAGCAAGGCACTGTGTAAGCTCATTGTGTCTTCTGCCTTTCTTCCCTGCGAGATCCAAACCAGTTCATGTTTCAAATTCTAAAATGTCTTTCACGTATTTATTTGGGGAAAATAATTAGACATCTGCATCCAACTTGCATCTTGTCCTGCCCGAAGACCTTAACTCTGCTATCAGACTGCAGAAAACTACTTAGCCTCTCTCAGGCAAATGGACTTCTTGTGCAAATGTTTCTAAGCTTTAAATCTTTTTCAAGTCTTGCAGCTGTGAATCAGCCCGAAGGGCCTTATTGCCATCATCAGTGCTCTTCTGCATTATCAAAAGTGCATGCAGGCATGTTCCAGGGAAATTATCAATATCTGGGATGGAGGAAGGGGGAGATGAATTTTTGAAGAAGTTTTGAGACTCGGGGAGAACAATATTCAGGTCTTCTGAAAAAAGTGTAATGATCTGTACTGCTGAAAGCTTTTCTCTTTAAAGATAAGGGGGAAGAGCCACAGAAACTTGTCCTTGGGGATAATGGGAGGAAAAAACCCAACAGTAGTTTAATGGGGAAAAAAAAAAAAACAAAAACCCAAAAAACCAACCCAAAACTGAATCTATCCCTGAGAAATTAAAAAAAGAAAAAATTAAAAATTAAATACTCTGGAGTTCTTCAACTGCTAACAGTTGGGTATGTGTAATTTCCTTAATTTTCAGCACTATTAGAAGATGATAAATCTCAATGCTCTCAACTTTAAAATTGGGAGTTGTTATCCTGGTATATAGAATTTTCACTGGAATAATAGTTGGGGAAATAGAGGTGGTGAGATAAGGTCAGGTACTGGTTGCAGGATGACAACCCACCTTAACTTTTATTGCAGCAACTGTCTGTCAGAAGCTTTAATTAAGAAAGAGGGAAATAATACAGTCTCCTCTGAACTGAAAATATGTGAAAGCCCATATTGAGGGGAAGGGTGTAGCAGAATCTGCAGTACCGTGGAGTTGTGGATGTGCCAAGTCCTAGCAAATGGCTTTTTTGATCACCTGGAAACTTCTGTTAAAACAGAGGACTAGATGCAGGTGACAGAAAAGCCCCTTCAGTTCTTGACCCAGTGTAGGTAATAAGAATGTGGTTGGCAATGTTTTAAAGAAAACTGTATGAATGTTGGTAAAGAAACATTTTTGATATTTTGGTAGAAACGGTTTGGACTAAGGGAATATCGTGGGGAAATAGACTATCAAAGACAGAAGGACAGAGAATGTTAAAATCATCAATAAGATCTTATTTTCTGTATGAGTTTTGTGATTTGTAAACTTATATAAACAAATTATACTTTTTAGTAAATCATTCAGGTTTTGATGACTTATGTTAATACCAAATCTCCAAAATTACTAATTGTTACTCTCCTAAAGTGTTATCAAACAGGTACTATTTGAAAGAAGGTGGAGAGAAAGGAAATCCGAGGTGTTGGCTCCCTGCTTATACTTTTGCACCCCTGGTGAATGGTGATTAACTAGAGTTCTTACGGCTACAGCCCAGTAGATTTCCTTAGCTAAGTTATGGACCTCACAGTGTCAGGCCTTTCTGAACACTGGGGTCATCTATTAGCAGAAGCTCATAAGTAGCATATCTCACACGCAGTGCTGGATTTTTTTTTTCCTATTTGCTTCTGCTTAGCCAGCACATGTTGCTGGAGTAAATATCAGTATTATGAAAATATTTTATTTCTGCCCTAGTTATGGTAAGTGCAATGAACATATACAACTTGCATCTTTGTATAGTGGTACTGGCACTCTGATTCCAGATAAGGTGCAACTTTGCTTTTGTGCTGAACAGACATCAGTACTGCATTTGCCATACTTCCTGGCCTCGTGCTGCCCAGTCAGGCTAGATCTTGTTAACGTAATAATGTGATATTTGTTTCTTTGGCTACATGTGATGTAGATGATACATGTGGATGTAGTTTTACAATCAAATTTCTGAATCATTTGATCTCTACTTGGCAGGTGAAAGCTGGTTTTGCATTTGGTATTCTGCCTTTTTTTTCTTTTTTTTTTTTTTTGTTTTTGTGGTTTGATGGTGGTGGGTTTTGGTGTTTTGTTTTTGTTTTTTTGTTTTTGGGGTTTTTTTTTCCCCTCACCAGGTTCTGCAGCTCTACATCTCTTTTTGGCTTCTGTGGTCAGCCTCTTTCAGGTTTGACTGGTCCTGCAAGCAACAGGTCCTTTCCATCAGGCAGCCTGCCCTCTTCATTCCTCTTCATGTCTCAACAGCTTCCTAGTTGTAGACATTTCAAAAGGATGGTAGCAATGTGTATCTGTCTCTTTGTTACATTGCACCAGTCTCTTCTTTACAGCCTTATTGCAGTCTTTACCCCAGTACCCTTGAAAGGGAATTTCTGTCCCCTTCGGTACTCTGTAACTTTTCAGTAGGTAGTTGTACATTGTATCACTACTTAGTCATGTCAGAATTTCAGTGTGGTTGAGGATACCTGTGGAAGAAGAGTCAGAAATACTATGGTGCTAAGTTTAATATTGTCAGAGCAGCCTGTTGGCTATTCATCCTGTCAAGGTCTCCGAGTGTACTGTTAGTGCATGTTTTGTATACTCTTGGCATTCTACACAAGGATTTAAATTTCTTCTTCCCAAAAAACTTTCCTAATAGAAAATTTGCTTATCTTATTTCTCAAATGGCATTATCATAAAGTAGGTATGGGTTGCTTTTAAAGAGGCAAGTTCTTTTTGAGACATTAGTAGGATTTGTTTCAGTTGATTGGTGCATTGTTAAGAAAATGGTTTTGAACAATGATTACAAAAATTGTGTAGTTCCTGTTATAAACTTAGTTCTGCAGTTTTCCATAATCTTCTAAGAAAACCTGTGGTAGACAAAAATTTGGGTTTGTGTATATTTTTTTCATTTACATGCTCAGCTTTTACTTTTCTGTGTAAGATTGTTGATATTTGTGACTTGTGGTTTTATTTAATTTCTAAAGGGAGGTCTAACATAAATTGATCTGGGGCTAAAGAGCAAAAAAGTAAGTTTGAATTTTCTATACACACTTGCTTTTGCTCTTTTTGTACCTGTTGGTGTCTTGACACTATTGCTAAAAATGTCTGCTGATGTTACTGAGTAAAAGACTAACATCTCAGACTGTCAACATTATAAAGGCTTTGGACACACATTACAATAGCTGCTGTTGTCTCTAGAGTTCCTAGTCTTGTCACTCATCAGATTAAATTGTATTTGAACCTTGAGAATGAAGGTCTGAAGTGACTTTAAGGTTGCAGAAGTCCCTTAATTGCCAGCTTTGCATAGAAGTATGCAGATAGCTTGTTTTTATCCAAGACAGTCAGAGCTTGACCTGTTTTCTAATTGTGTTGGACCTTCCTTAGGAGAAACAGCGGCAGCAGCAAGAGCAGCAGCTGCAGCGGCATCTGACTCGACCACCTCCTCAGTATCAGGATCAACCGCAGAATCCATACCAGCAACAGGTTGGGCAGTTCACAGGTAAGTAAATGCAGCAATTGATTGAGTAGCTTTTTATTAATTTATTACATTACCTTACTGCATCACTATGCTTTAAAACATTTAGACCTCTACTCTGATTCAGTTGCAAATTAAGTGCTTCCCCTGTTCCAGATATTTAGGGCAGCTTAAACTTCTGATTCTTAATATTGCTCTTGAAATGGGTAAAATTCTTAAGTACCTTCATTGTTCTTAAGGCCTTTTTATAGTACCATTTCCCTTTGTGGGCTGTAGATGCTTCTTAACTGTAATATATTATGATTCAGGTTTGTGGTGGGGTCATTCTCTGAAATGTGTCACAGACCCTCATTAAAGAAAAATAAGTGATGTATTATTTGTCTCATCTATTAGGATGAGTTTAAAATTTTCTAATACTCCCATCCCTGCTGCCTTTATAAGGGAATGCAGTTGCATTATCTTCATTACATTTTAGTCTTCTACATGGATTTTATTGTAGGAGAAGCAACTTGGTATGTCTTTAGCATATTAACACTGATAAATAAAAGATGTTGTTACTGTTAAGCTGGAACAGCTTCATGAATGTGGAAGAGCTATAGAACAGTAAAAACTCCTCTTACCGGAAAAATCCTTACTTAACAGGGCATCAAGAAGCCACTTGTCTTTTTTCATAAGCACTTTTTTGTACGCTAGGTTTTTTTCCTTCATTTTGTTTCCTTACTCTCTATGTTCCCACAAAAATAAATACTGAAGGTAAAAGATGCAAGTGGAAATGTGATACCCTCATTCTGACAGTGTTCATGGACATGTGGCGTCTAGTAGAGCTAGGACGGGGTTTTGTTACTTAATTGAAAAAACTTGATACCAATACCAACGGATTGTCTTAACACGGTGTGATCTGTAGTAGCCTTCAAATAGTGCACTGAAACACTTTTTTTTTTCCTCCTGCCACTTTTCTACAGAAATACAGTAGTACACTTGTTAGAAATAGAGTATGTTTTGCTATCGTGAACGTCAGTATTATTAAAACTATGTTTAACTTGTTACGATGATTGTAACTTTTTTTTCATCTTAAATCCTGCTATCTATACTACCTCTTCACTGTAGCATTCCAGTAAGACACTTCCCTCACCCATCCACCATTTCCCCCTATAACACTGGTGGTTTTACAGTGTGCCTTGTTGATAATTAATTCAGTATTATTTGAATTATATTTTAATATGTTTGCATAAAATTTGGATTCAACTTGAATTAATAATGGAGAGCAAATACTCCTCGGTTGTCTTAAAATATGAAAAATTCTGCAGTTTACTTTTTGACTTGAAAGTAGAGAAACTGCTGGTGTAGGTAGGTTTCCCTTGGTCAGTGGTAAGAAGTGGGAAGGGAATTCTATACATTATACTTAAGAATACTTTTCTATTTCTTTTGCTTTAAGTAGGGGGCTGTTTCTTCTACAGGAAGAAACTTCCTGGATTGCTGAGAAGACTTATTTTTGCATATCATCTTGCTTGGTTGTCAGCAATGCAGATTAGTATAGTGAATACTGCATTGTGGAAATCCAAACGATACTTGACCAAAAAAAATTCTGGAAGTTATATAAAACAGAAGAAATCTTTGGAATTTGGAGAACACAGGACTGGAAACCCTGTAGTTGTACAATAAGAAATATACATGGAAGAACTGACTGTGTGTGTGTGTGCAGCAAGTGATATTTTTTTAACAGCCTAGCAAACTGTGCGTGCACTTCAAAGTATGTGTGTGTACACCTTTTGTTCACAAAGAAATAGCAGAGTCCTGCCTTTAAAGTTGTGATATATTTTTTTTTAAAATTGATGATGCTGAACTCTTAGAAGTGGTATTCAGATTTTTTAGGACATTGGTGTATCTGTTTGAGATCAAAGTGAGGTGCTAACTGGAGCAGCTGTCTTTAATTAAAAAGTACTGCTGTCTGTCTGTCTGGTGGTTGCATAGGTTGGTTTATACAAATGCAGCTGCACTTCTCTTCTGGATTATAGTGTCTACAAGCCTAGGTTGGCTCAGGTTGAACCAAGGTATTTAATGTACAAAATATTTCTTTGTGTTTCAGGATCATCTTCAGCCATGCCGGGGGTCAGTAATTTAGGACAGTCCAACTCCAGTAGTCCACGGATGTTTCCTCAGACCCAGAACATGATTCAGATGGGACCTGGACACAGTTCTGTTCCTCCACTCCAGTCAGGCTCCAGTCAGCAGGATCGGGGGGTGACTCAGTATACCAATATGCAAAACATTCAGCGAGGGGGATTGTACAACCTCCCGTCTGGTATGACGCAGATGGTTCCCCAGCATGCAACTCAAAGTGCCAATGGACAGCCACCGATGCAGAGACAAGGCAGTTTGGGCCAGGGTGCTGCCGTTCCTGCTGGGTATGGGCAGAATACGTTAGCAAACTCAAGTATTTCTCAGCAGCACAATAAAGGTGCAGTGAATCCCACCTTATCTAAGCCACAGATGGCAAGAGTACCAGCTGCTATGGGGGCTCAGAACCCTTCTTGGCAACACCAAGGTATCCCTAATATTAACAACCAGACGCAAGCAAACAGTGGCTTAGGACCATTTACTGCCAGCTCCTCTTTCCACATGCAGCAAACCCATCTAAAGATGGCCAACCAACAGTTTGCCCAAGCAATGCCTCAGGTAAGCCTAAGCACCAGCAGACCGATGACCTCTATGAATGCTGCCGTCTCTGGGCAGATGTTGTCATCCTCTTTAGGTGCGCAGCAGCGGACGAACCCACCCACACAACAGCAGGTACCCTCACAGCAAGTCTTGCCTGGCATGAACCAGACTGTTCCAGATCTGAACGCTTTCAACCAGAATCCAAATCAGCAAATGCCCAACAGAGGTAATCTGCACTGTAGTCAAGGGTACCCTGTGAGGACAACCAGTCAAGAGCTGCCTTTTGCCTACAGCAGCCAGTCGGGCAATAATGGACTTCAGAACTTAACTGGTGACACAGATCTGATAGACTCTTTGCTGAAAAACAGGACTTCAGAGGAGTGGATGAATGATTTGGATGAGTTGTTAGGAACTCACTAAAATGGGGCTGGGGGTTCTACTTTTTTAATTATTTCATGAAATATAAACAACACTTGGACCAAAAAACCTGTGGCATTGAGGAGACTTGCAGGCATTAGAGGTAAATGGTTGGGAAAGGGACTGGAGCTGCTTCTCAATGAGAGTTGATAGATGTTAATGGTGCACCAAGCAGGTCTGCAGGAACAGCGCTCTTTATCTTGGTGTCTCTAAGGAATCGCACACTTGAACAGGTCAAAACATACTTTGTGGGTCCTAGCCAGCCTTTAAGAAATCTCACTTGCAGTGTTCTAAAATTGAATTCTTTAATTATTTAAAAAGAAAACTGAATTCCACAGTAGTAGTGCAGAAAGAAAGCAAATAGTTGCACAAATTGTGTTTAGGACTTAGTCTCCTGCAGCTATTACTTGCAATCATTATTTGTTCATAGCTTGACATGCTGTTATAGTACTGTCTGTCAAATTTCTGACTTTTTATTTGAGAATAGTCTGTATGCACCTGAGTACACTTGCAAAATGTTTTGGATTGTTTCTTTTCCCCATTGCTGAAGTATGTGCCTGTACTCTCGATAAGCAAGTGATACTTCACAGTAAATATTTCTAGATGCTGGTAATAGATGAAAGAAAGTATTAAACCCTGGCCAGTTAGTCTAGGTAGTCATCTTAATAGATTGTAGTCTTTTTAAACTGCAGTTTGCACTCTGTTGTAGAGAGGCACAGTTCTTGGCTTATACCTTGCTGTGTTTAAAGGGGGAATTTCTTATGGGAGAACTTTTAAACTGTAGTAGGTTTAACATGAATTGTAAAGCCATTTACTTTGCACCTGTTTCTTAATAACTTATTTCCAAAGGTAGTTGTATTTAAATGAAGGCTTTGCTTCATGACAGCTCATCTAGTTTTCTTTGTTGTAAAACTAACTTTTGAGATCGGTTCATTCCCCAGAGTTAGCAGTGATGCAAGGAGCACAAGACTTTGTCACTTCAGGATAAAAATGAGGAAACACTTTGGCTGAGAGGTGGAAAGTCCTTAACAGCAATAATAGCACAGGCAGCCTGGGAGAATACTTGTATCAGGGTTGCTCCGATATGGAAGTCTCCCCCTTTAAATACCTGTTTGTTTGTTTGTTTTTAATACTGGGTTATGAGTTTGATAATCTTTCTATAGAGTGGTGGATTTACTTCTTTAATAACCCTTGGAGCAGATGCTGGTCCTTCAGCTCAGCCCAAGGAGACCTCTTATCCATGTGTTGCGGTCAGTCCCAGAAAGGACACAAACCACCCTGGGAACAGTCAGTGTTCCAAAGTCCTTACTTTCTACCAAAAAAATCCCCTATCCACCAACAAACCACCTTGCCTTAACCTTTATTTTAAAATTAAAATCAAGTTGAAAGCTTTTGTTTTAAATGCACAAATACCTCTTCCCTTTTAAATCCACTTTTTTTGAAAACTCCTTTCTAATCAAACCCAGCATTGTGATTTAAAAGCAATTTCCTTCAACACAGACTGGTTTCTTCGGGAGTTTTCTGCACTGCAGAGATGCATGAGAGATGGGGTTTTCCCCAGAGTGGGTGAAGGGAAGTGAAGGATAACATTGATTTCAAAGAAGGAAAATATTTTACTGTATCTGCAACTCATTTATGAGACAATTTGCACTTTTAAAAACTGCTTTTTAACACTAATACTTTAACCTTTTCCAAATATACATGGAAGATGGTTTGTCCAGCACACTTACCTAGTGTGGATGAATTGCGCTCTGTTGAAAAAATTTGTATTTTATCATGTTGAACTGTTGGTGAAAGATGTGCATTGATCAGTGGATCCCACCGCTGAATAGTGGATAAAACTTCACGGAAGCAGGCTTAATCCCTTGTAGAGCTTTTGAAAAAATAACATAAAGATTGTCTTTGGATGGGAAGACAAAGGTGTTAGTGACTTTGGTTGTTGACACTTCTGATATTTTCGAGAATAAGTAGTTGAGATGCAAATAACATGCTAACTTTTCTTATACTGGCAATCTAAGAAAATAGCTGGAGAGTTTGGTTTACTATTAAGTTAAACCAAAACTGGTCCAAGGTAAGTGTCATTAGAAGAGTATAGATATAAACTAGCAATGTCAGGGGAAGGAGTGTTTGCTGTATTTTTATTTTTAAGGTTTAACTTTGCACCAGTGTGCCTTCCCTTCCTGTCGGGGGTGCTTGGGACCTCAGAATTTCAAGTGACATCCTTCAATGTCACTAGTTTTTTTCCTCCCCCTTACAAACACTTGAGAGAATTAACAGGGTAATAGGATTCAGATTTTCTTTCTTCCCTGTTTAGGTTGTGGTGAAATCTGCTACATTTTCCCAGTAGATTTTGCACGCAGGCTTTGTTCTGAATAAGTCAAAATACAATACATCCAGTTGTGATTTAATTGGAGGAAAACAACTTCTGCTCTTTGCATTATTACTACCAAAAAGGCAGTCCAGCTAAATGTCCAGGAAAATGCAGATGTACTTTTTCCTCCACTGTTTCTGGAAGCTAAGGTGGATATTGCCCTGCTTGACCAGAGGGTTTGTTCAGGAAGGTATCTAGATTTAAGGACAGGGCCTTCTCATGGTACTGTTGAACTAAAATTGTGTGATTCTAGGCAAACTTGTCTTATGACACCCATTGGTCTTCATATGTGAACAGGATCCAAACAGTATTTAACCTGATAGAAAAAACAGCCCTCACTCCTGGTTTTGGTCCCTGTCCACATAATGTGATCAAACTATTGGAAATATGGTATTACTGTAACAAAGTTGAAACAGTTCAGTGGAAATGAAAATAAGGTTTAGATGTACATAGGTGCATGGGTGGGGCTGGGCTTTGCCTCTGTGCCCTTCAACATGTAGCGGTCTATATATGCACTTGGGCTTTCCATTTGCTGCAGCTTCAGAGCAATAAAATATATCTCCCCTGAACTGTACCTAGCCAGCCGCCCATGGCTTTATTTATAAACTGCGGCTTTGGTTGGGTAGGAAAGGTGAGAGTGTCACTGTGTAACATCCACTGCCTTCCAAAATCCAAGATTCAATTGAAAAGGGTGCTCAAAATTTTGTTATACACATTTCCTTTGTGTAAATAAATGTTTACAATTTTATATTAAAGATTTGAATAAGAGTTAGATCTTCTGACTGTATATTTTTTACTTTTTATAGATTTTTAAAACTATAATTCTTTATATATGTGTTTGGGGGGTATTATGGTAAGTTTTATGCTTGTAAATGGAGAACAGTTGAATTTGATGCTAACCTTTATGAATTTGTCATTGAAATGTGTAAAGAGTCCATTAATCCCCTTATTCTTTTACTACAATTACTGGTGCACACCAAAAAAGAAATCCTTCACTTCTGTTTTATCATTATAAAATAAATATTTTGCTAGTGTATTAAACACATGGTGTGACTTTATACGTTTGTGAGCTGAGCAGAGTTCAGCGTTACTGTTCTAGTGAGATGGTTTCCTTCATCCCAAGACACAATTTTGGTCAGCCTGTTACTAAGGTTCAAATTCTTCTGCTGTGTCTTATCAATTCTTACGGTTTCAGAGTGTCCATTTAAACAGGCCAGAACTGGATAAAGAGGCCTTAGAAAATTTTCCTTTGAAAACAAAGGCTTAATGCTACACCCGCTGTTTCTGAAGGTTTTTTTTGTAATGCAGTTGTAGGCCTTAAGCTGGGAAATGCAACCGCAGAGGTGGTTGTTACTGGTGAAAAAGATGTTAATAACTACTGAAACCTCGCATGTGCAAAATCGTAGACTTCCAAAAATATGCTCAGATTCCCTCTAACAGGCCTTAGAGGTTCAAACTGGTTTGAGACTTCTAAAAAGACAACAGTTATGTTTGATGTAGGCAGATGGCACACACACAATATCAACAAAAACCAAACCCAAACTGAGAAATGAGGAACATGTCCTGCAAGCATGAGTTAGTGTTTCTGAATGAGGAACAAAACACTGGCAGCAAGTTGCATACAGATTCTGGTTTAAAGCTGGTAAGGTCCCTGAGCCTCGGGGTAGAGCTGGTGGGTTGAAGAGGCTTTGGAATAGCAGTGAAAAAGGTCTTTCAGACCCTATTGGGTTGTAGAGCCTTTTGTGGACGCTTACTGTATGTTGCTTAGAAGAGAAGTAGAGCAAAGATCTGTGGCTCCATTGGTGCCCAAAGGGGCCCAGCTTTAGTGAGGTATGTTTAGATATTAATATGTTCTTGTTAACAAGTTATTACTTGACGAATTATTCTGAATTGAACAGTTCAAAGCAGCTTTCTTAGTGAATCATACCACTTGCAGTAGACCCAAGGCTTCAGTTATGTAGCACTTCCTGTTTGTCAAGCGCACCTTTTAACTGATGAAAGTTAAAAGTTTCATCATGTCTTGAGTTCTAAGCTAACATCTCAAATGTCTCCAACCACAAATTCAGCAGTAGCAATAGAGAATTTGTGAAGTGACGCATGCGTTTCTTGCTACGGCTGTATTTGGTTTACATGTTACAGTAATTTCAAGCATCCCCCCTGTGTCTTAAGAATTTTAACTAGCTTCAAACTTTGAAGGATCATTCTTCAAGCATTGAAGTTGGTGTCTTATTTTATAGCTGTTGTGTTTAAGGCCCTAGTTTGGAGCCCTTATATTTCCTCACAAAGTGCATCCTGACTTATCTTGAGTATATTTTGAGTGTATTCCTGCTCAACAAGTTGTGTTCGGGGAGAGAAGGGCACCTGTAACTTCAGAAGCTTATAATAAATAAGTAACAATACCAGGTATGAGCTGCTTCCAGCCATTGGGGAGCTGTGAAGTTACTACTTTATTAACTTCTGGTTTATTGTTCCATCAGAAGTGTCTCATTGTAATTAATGTTGAGTAAAACAGAAATTTCCCAAACTGCCCGATTGAAGTGACAGACACGTGTGTGTTTTTCCTAAGATTTTAAGGAGTCGCTGGCAGCTTGTGATCAGCGTCTGCTCAGAAACTGGGTTTTGGGTTTTGTCTCGTGTTTTTTGGGTTGGGATTTTTTCACTTGATGTTAGTGTTTTTCCTGAGGCTAATGTAAATCTGTAATGGAAGTGTTTTTAAGTGTTTTCTAAAGCCTGAATTGTTTGTTGAAGTGATGTAATCAGCAGTAGACCCCTGGTGACATTTTCCCTCTAATTTTATATTAGACACTCCAGATGAAACCTTGGGTCACCAACAGATTCTATTAAATACAGAACTGAGAACTTTAATTTTCCATGTTAGCCAGGAAAAGTTTTGCGCTACATAGTTTTAAAAGTATTGGAAAACTACAAAAACTGAGCACTAGAAAAGAACTATACTCTTTATTTGGAAAGCTTAAAAATAATTAATATGATAAAATATTGGTATGCTCTTTTAAAAAGTCAGTATCCAGTAACAGAATTTATTGCAGCTGAATTCTTAAAAAAAAAAAAAATCAAAAAAAAAAAATCTTCTGTGTGGTTAACTCCACTACTTGAAATAAGAGCAGAAGGTCAAGTCATTCATTTGTAAATGCCTGTTAATAATTTTTTACAGACTCACACAATTTAGATGATTTAGAGCTAATTAAAATTAGCAATAAAAGGACTGAATCCCATCGCCTTTTATTTGCCATCAGTATACAATTCAGTCACGGTACAGTATCTGTAAATACAGTTGCAAGCATTTCAGATGCAGAGCTTTTGCTGTCAGCTAGTTCAGCAAAAGGCACTTGTCTGGGCTAGCTGTCTTCTGATGGCTGGTGCTTTTGGAAATGGTGTGGAGAGAGTTAAGGTGTGGTGGAGGAAACACGTGTTGCTGCAGAGCAATGAGGTGGCTGTTGTAGAGCATGGGGGTGTGAGAGGATTGGAGAGAGGACTGGAGAGCTGTTGTCCTCCTTGAACTGAGTGGTCCCCAGCTGGCAGCATGAGAGAGCAGATAGACCTGCTGGCCACTGTCACAGTTTTGGGAGTCCTGGAGCAAGGTAAATGTCCTTTATATAATGCTAGGTAGTATTAAGCTAATTATTTTAAACTTTGTGAAACTTGGTTCTGCTATTTTCTTCGAGTCCCTGTGGAATGGAAGATGCTTTTTTCCAAAGTGATTGACGGTCACAGTGGAATTGTCATGCCTGAGGAGGTTCATTATTTAATAGGGACTAAAATGATTCACAAACCTTCGAGTCAGCATCCTAGAAGGGAAGGAAATGGAAGTTTTACTTTGAAACTTAAAACAATTTCAGCAATCAAATATCTTAAAAACATTTTCTGTGATTGAATTTGAGTGGGTAATTTGTAACTTCCAGTGGCAGGAGGTAGCCAAAATAAAGGCAGGTTGATAAATAGGCTGATGAAGTCAGTGTACAAACATACACTGCATGTACATGGAAACGAGCATCGTGTGCGTGTGTATTTCTTCTCTGTAACCAATATCATTGTGTTCATACAGTTTAGCTGCATGGAGCAGATGACAAGATGAGTTGACAGCACACAGTAATTTGGAAACTAATGCAAGCCATTCTGGTCAGAAATAGATGCAGATATCTTCAAAGGAACTCAGCGACTTCTTGTAACTTAAATAGATGTCTTTGGTTTAGACCATTAAGAAAGAAGTGATAGTATTGCCAAACTCTGTCTGTGCTTAATTGCGGGTCCCTTGGGAAAAAGCCTCTCCCCCTCAGGCTTCAGGAGAATCACAGAAGGGGATGTTCCCCCTGCCTGGAGTGTGAACAGAGACCCATTTTATTAAAAACTTCACATTTCCATGAGGGAAGATTTGTTTGTCCATTTTTTTGACTGAATTAATTCCCTGTAGAGCTATTGCACCTCTTTGCTTACAAATGGATGTCAGTTTCTGAGGAGCCTGATTTTTTTTTTTAGCCATCAGATGATAAATCTCATATTAATTAATGTTATTTAAAACATAAATGCTCTAGTTGAAAATAAATATTTCTGAATTATCAGTGATTTCCCTCAAAATGTTTATAGAGAAATATCAGCAACTACAAATGGAAGATAGTTTAGTCTTTTTTTTTTTTTATTAAACTAAGTGGGGATGAGGGGGGTTGTTTAGTGTGTGAAGAGAATGCAAAGACTTGAAACTGAGTTACAGAAATGTTACTAAGCCCTTTCCATTGGGAAACCCTCATCAGCCAATTCCTAGGTAGCTGTTTTATCTCAAAACATATTTTGTTTCATAACAACTTGTTTTATGGTCTCTGCATGGGAAGCCAAGGAGCACTTACAAAATAATGTGTTTCCTTCCTTTCTACTAGTAGGAAATGTGTGTGCTGATGTCACCTTGATTCAGAGCTGTGCTGTAGCTTTTCTTGCCTCTTTCGAAAGGATATTCTGTGTGTGAATGACAGATCTGAGATTCATTCTGACAAGGCAGAGCACTGAAACACCAACATGCGCTCTATGTACACTCTTCCATCACATCCTGATGTAGGAGACACAACTTAATGGCTGATCTTACTACAGTGTTGGTTGATTTTTAGTTTTATTAATTTCTGGGAGTCCAGTTTCTGCATTCTTTCTAATAACTTTCCCCTTTTTTAGTTTGTTTACACTCAGTTTAGCAAAGCTCTGAGCTTAGTGCTCTGTAGATTTGTGCCCCTGCCCTGTGTTAAGTGCTGTACCAGAGAGCAGAACAATGCTAACAGAGGATTTTGATTTCGTGTTGTTCCCACCCCCCTTTTTTTTTTATGACTTCAAAGGAGCTTAAGCTTATGAAATGTCACTGTTTGTCAGTCCCACCAGAGCTTGTTTTCCAGGTTCACTCAAATGTGGCAGATAGCAGCTATAATATGGTTTGATAAGTTTGTGGACATAATCAAATAGAGAAGGAAGGCCGGACTGATACTTCCATGAAGAACAAAGTGCAGGGAGAGCTCAGCCCTTATGAGCCATGTGGGAATCCACACAGACTTACAACCTGAAGACATGGATCATAGGAAACTAGTCTGGAAGGTTCTGCAGAGTAGATGGAACTCTGTTCTCTAAAAGTCCATGCTGAGAAGGGTTGTGTTTTGAACACCTCATTTGGAGAAGTGCTTTTGGAGGGTGATTTTGCATCCTTAATACTTCACCTGTACAGCAGGTTTGGAGGACAGCTCACCATCCTCCAAAAGTCTCTTGTTTCTCTGGGGTGGATTTATATATTGTCCATCCCTAAGCATAAGGGATCTGTTGCAGGACTTGTCTGGATGTTTGCCCCTTGTACCACAAGCAAAATGTTAAGCACTAAGATAATGGAGAGGCTGAAATTCTTCTTGCCATGCTCATCAGCCACAAGAACGCTACATTGGGAAGAGTGCAGATGGCACAAAGCAGGATGAAGATGGTTGCCCAGCAAGGTCAGGCTTATGCCCAAGCCAGAGCCATGCATGATGTGGCAACTTTAGCTCAGTCAATTTCTTGAGAAGTGGCTGGGATGGGAAGCTGAGAGCAGTAAATAGTTGCAAAGGAGAGAGGTGCTTATCTGGTGTGAAGATGAGATAATGGGATGGGTCACAGTTTCATCATCTTTTTTGCAGAGATCTACCAGCTGCTACTGAAGGACCAGCTCTATGTTACCACAGACCTGGCTGCCTGCTTTCACAGAGGGGATGCTGTGCTGCATCCCACTGGATCTCAGGGGCAGGACAATGTCCTCACCATTGACCATAATTAACATGCTACACACTCACAAAGTCAGGGTGGGGGGGAGCAAACCAGTTACTTCCCACCTTTCCCAGCAGCACTGGTTTAGGGCTGGGTCACTGCACATGCTGTGGAAGACACTAGAACATGTGAATACAAGTCTATGTGTATTTAAACAAAGACTATGTTGTGTAGTACACAGGTCACATAGCATCAGATTATTTACATTTCTAATTCCCTTTTCTTCAAGTGTTCTTTTTTGTGGGCACACACGTGTCTTTAATCTTGCAACATCTGTCTCTGCTTTCCCTCTCTCTCCTGCTGTTCTGCTTTTCTTTTCTTTGTGAGAGGGCAGTCCTTGCAGCCTGGCTCCTTGTCTCTGTGTTCAGTGCTCTGGAAATGTTGCAATGCTAGGACTTTGCTAATCCAAGTGACTCGTGTAGCAGCACCCTGCCACGGCCACCAAAGTAATTGCTGTTATAATTTTCTCCTGTATGAAAAGCCTCATTTTCAATAAAGGCAGCAGTGTAGTAGTGCACCTAAATAGAGAGAGACACTTGAAGCGCTAGCAATCATCCTTGGGAGTTAAGAATTATCATCAATAATGAAACAGTTCAAATATTCACCTTGACAAGTTTACATCCTTTTGAAGTGACTTTCCATGTGTCTTACAAATGTACAAAGAAGCAAAGGAACGGACACTGGGTTTTAGTACTTCAACCCAACCTTGGCACAGACTGAGAGCAGTTATTGGCAAAATGTCTGCTCCTTGAGCTGCTCAAACCTTGGGGCTCCCCTGCAGGAGTGAAATGGAAGAAATAATCATCCCCTTCCCTGTTTTCTTCTGTTGCTATGACTGTAAGCATCTCTAATTGCTTAATGCTAATCCCAGTGCTTCACAGTTTGGATGCTGCTCCATGACACTGGGCCATGCTCATATAAAAGCTTTGCACCCACTAGCTGTAGTGGAAAGTGTTATACGCTGTTCCCATCAGCCAGGCTGACACTGTACTCATGCTCTAAATACAGAGATAATTATTATTAAAAAATAATAATTCTGTGATTTGGTGTGGGCTCAGTAAGGTTTTAGGTGCATTGCTGGCCTTCCTTGCAGGGCCAGGGCATGTTTGATTTGCTGGGGAGCAGCACCAAGGGCTCCACTGCTGGGTGTAGGACTATGCAAAGCATCAGCCAGCCAATGGCTCTGTGGCACCAGCTCTCTGCCAGCGTAACCAAATCTGAATTTAAAGTACAAGTGTGAAATAAATGGCACTTTTATTCCAGGTTGTGTGAGGCAGCTCTGGACTATGAACTTAGGCAGTATCAGCTATTTTCCTTTAACCATTTGCTTGATTCCAACCTAGATAAAGCTTGTCTAAATAAAACACTGCGTTGTTGCTGTGTGTTCTTTTTTTAGCCTATTTTGCACTGCAGGTGATCTATGCCCGGCGGAAGCACAAGATCTCCCCTCCAGAGACAACAGGTCACCCTGAGTTTGAGCGGATCTTCAGAGCTCAGTAAGATTTTGACTTTTTTTATGGTGACTCCATTGGAAGATGACCTGAGTCAAGTGCTGCTACCAGGAAAGACTGAAGTCACCCCCAAGTCACCTTGTCACTTTTTGCTACTGATACTAGATTTCTTTATTATTATTATTATTTTATTTTTGTTTAATGCTTTGCATGCAGAGGTCCAATTTTTGTTTTGGAGCACTTTGCTCTGGCCAGAGTGTTTCTGTGTATCCACAATAACTCTCCTCCCGGCATTGCAAGAGGCAGCCAGATTACAAATCGGTGGCCATATGGAAGAGGTACTGAGCATTAATGTATTATAATCATTAAGTTTAATATTAATGTTGGCTCCAAAGTGTGAGAGTAGCTGAAGCTATATTAGTAACCTAATATTTGTTTGCAAGCTTTTTCTGTTGAAGCAAAGGTCCTTGCTGGCAGAACCAGCTACGAGGAAGTTTTAATTTTTTGCCTTTTTTTTTAAGCTGTTGTACTGTGAAAGGCAGCTCTTATGGGCCTGTGCCAAGGGCTGTTTCTTTTTGCTGTGTTCCAAAGGAGATAGCAATGCTGGAGCTAAACTGGAATTGTTCACATAACCCTTCAGCTTCTAGCAAGCACCAGATTCTGTCTTTCATCTCAATTGTTCAGTTTTTAAGCAATTGAAAGGAATTGGCCAGATCTGGTTTGAAGGATAGTTCAAGCATGGCGCTAAATCCTGAACAAAGCATCTGCGTTTCCTCACCAGCGTGCAGGAGACATTTGTGGAGGCACAAAAACACCCGCTTTGGTCTTTTTGCAATGCAGTGAAAGGCCAGCCTGCACAGGAGGCACCAGCCTTCGTTTGCTGGGTAGCTGCTGATGAGGCTTTTAATTAAATACTGGGCTGTGCATTAACCCAGTTGTATTGTGGGCTGTGGAGTGCCAGGAAGCCCCCTGTTATATTCTGTGGAGAAGGCGACCTCAGCAAACCTGGGTTTGAGAAGGTATTTCTTCTTTGTGGTTTTTTCCTTCTTTATTTTTTTTTTTCTGTTGAAAAGTATAACAAAGGATAATTTGTTTAGATATATTAAAAAAAAAAA
>JAAGNO010006240.1:0-22319 GCA_033439905.1 Ceryle rudis | reverse complement strand
TCTGGGGTTTTTTTTGGCTCATAGAAAAGTAAAGAATATAGCTACGACAGAAAAATACATAGGGGGATACAAAAGGGTCACATGGTCACAAAGACTTTTTCTTGCAGATTTAGATGGAAGTTGCACTCCCCTACTAGTCAGTTTCAATAATTAAGTAGTTTAAATATGATTATTAAACTTCTTTAAGAGTGTTATCTCACATAAATACATTTCAAGCAGCCTTATACCATACTACAGATGTTAAATATCTCTTCTGTAGTTCTTACCTGATCAAGAATATTGCCTTACCCTCTAATCTTAAGACTAACTGTAATACTTTTGAATATTGGCTACATTTACATTTTGGCAGTACCTAATAAAGATCCATATATATCCAACTCTTTTGTTCGAGTCTAAATTATGGAGCATAATGGCGTCAAAATGTTAAACTACTTGTCTCCAGATTATGATTCATCATATACCAACAGAGACATCTAAGTTAATAGAAACAAATTGCTATTTCTCTCTTATGACTATGGAGTCAGGAATGAGTAGTTCAGACTTAAATTATGTGAGATGATGATTCTACCCTAAGGATAAATCTGTCAGACTCACAGAAGTAGGAATAAACTGAAACGTACAGAAATTCTGTCTGCTGTGGATAGATTGTGGTAGGTATTTATGATAAATACTTCTACATAAGTGTATATTTGGAGATGTGTACTACTGAAGTGTGGCAATATGCAACCTGGCTGCTGTCAGATCCTGGGTATTCCCCATACTTTTTTCTTTATCAAAAATTCCTTGAGCAAATGGCAGGTTTGACACTAATGCATCAGAATAAGGTTTTCTGATGAAATGACAGGTAAAAAATAATTTGTCCTTTGTCACATTAGTACAATGAAAACTGGAGGAAACTATAAAACTCAATAAATTTTATAATTTTAAAAGATTAATATAAGTTTTTAAAATGCAATTTTTATGTATCTGTAGAAGGAAAAAAAAAAAGGTCACATTTTCCCTCATTTGAAAGGTTTGTAAAAACTTCAAAAAGAAAGAAAACAAGAAGTTTGCTGAAAGATACAGTCTCTACTACTTGCTGGAAAAATACAGTCAGTACCAATGGCTGGAATCTTAGGCCTAGATCTGTAGCAGGCTTTTGTGAGATACAGTCAACTAAGGTAAGTGGATTGTAATTGGAAAAGATAGATAAGCACCTCCAGGAGTCAATCACATCATCCTAAAACTGACCTTTAAATTTGATTGGGTGACTGACTCTAAAAGTGCTTACCCTGACTATAAAGACAGACATGATTGAAGAGCTTGGGTTTAGGGATTTAGGTACTTACCTATGGGATGTTTCAAATCAGGTAAATAAATCATGTCCTTAGACTGATGTGAAGTTCAGACTCTTAAAACAGGAAAAATAAATATAATCTTAAATCAAAGGTTTATCTAGTAAACTGTTTTGTTTATACAGTACATGGAATAGGTTTTTTACGTAATTTATATTTTTCAGATACATGAACGACCACTTCAGGTGTATGAGCGGAACAGCATTAATGAGGTCTTCCCTTAACATGTTCTAGATCAGGAATCTGCAACCTCTGTGATATTGATCTGAAACCTAGATCTGGAAATCATGATAGCTACATATCATCCATCTTTGTCTATCAGCCTTTACCTTCCTGTAATAAAAATTGAGCAGAAAATTAAGAAATAAAATTTATATTTGTATGCTGTACTTCTTTCTGTTTATTGAAATACTGGCAACTTCTTTATAATATTCTTCTGACATTTCTTAATCAAAGCTTATCAATAAAACAAGGAAAACAATTAAATATAATGTCTTTGATTTCCAAGTGCTTTTTATGAAAATTGTCTCATTGTCCAAATGATAATCACAGTTTTTAGCCTTATTGGCATTTACTGTATACCAGATCAAGATTATCCATTCCATTTATACATTCATCTAAAAATTTATGTTGCTTCCTTTGCATTCTGTTGATGTGTGGTTGTTGCTTGGTGGGTTGCGTTTTTTTGTTTTGTTTTTATTTGTTTCTGTTGTGTTCTTTTTATGTCAGTGATTTTTCCTTCATATGTAAAATAACAAATATACTTTAAGGATAATGTTTTTCTATGATAGCAGTATCTTCATCGAGATCACTTTACCAAAGAAATTATTAAAACAATTCTTATTCCTTTGTGTTTCAACAGATATTTTTTCTATTTTTTTTTTTCTCTTGCTAACAATATTGGCATTAAAGTTTCTATAGTTATTTTTCAGATTTTTTTTCCCTTTTAAATATATTTGCTGCTTGAAGTTATTATTATCCTTTCTCTTATTAAGGTTTGATTCTGAATCTACAGACAATTTTTGCCATTGAAGCAACTAACTGCATAGGAATGCATCAGGGATGGATGATTGAGTAAGTGTGGAAAGGTAGATAGGAAGTAAGATAAGTTGAAGCCTCACAGCTCTACTGCCTGAAATTTCAGGTATTCACTCAGGTGCATGACAAAACTGAATCTGTGTCTCTGTACACCTTCTTCTTTGTACTATATTTGAAGCAAGCCTTGCAGGGCTATGAAAAGGAATTCTCATGAAGAAGCAAAATTAATATATGGAATTTCAGATGAGCATACCTTATTTCAGAGGTTGTCTCTTTCATCCTGAACATTTTTTTTTTCAACAAAAAAACCAAGCTGTGTTCTTTGTTGCTTATTCCTCCTGTAGCATTATGGTACTGACACCATTTAACTTCACCATTCCAGATGCAGCTGCAGAACCAAAAGGGGGAAAAAACCAAACCAAAACAAAAAGAATAACAAAACAAAACAATCAAACAAATAAAAAATAAAACAAATAACAAAAAAAAATCTCAAAAAAGATGCAAGAAAACAAACAAAACCCCAAATAATAAATAAATAAATAAATAAAAATCCAAACAAACAGAAAAAACACCCCAACACCAAACTCTCAAATGTTTGAACTATCAGAAGGATTAGTCAGCCTCACCATTCCTGCAGAACATCCTATTACATCTATGTGTGTTGCAAGAGTTAAATATCTTACAATGTATTGTCTCATTTCTATCACTAGAGACCTCACCCTCTGACCCTTTCCTTTTGAAACTGAAGACATCATCTCTGCTGCAGCTGTAAATTTTTTCTGTCACTGATCCTCTCAATTGGTAAGTAGGATTTCAAGCACTCACAGCTACAGTCTTGGGATAACTCTTCCGCCTTCTTGGTTTCCTACACATGGTTGTGGTTAGTAGTATTCTGACCTCATGCAGGTCAATCTGTCTATATTGATATTTCTGCTGAGTGGCAGATAACTATTAGCAGAGAACTTGTTACTCAAGCAATATGCACATCTTAATATACTGTGTCTCACTTGGACCACAAGCCCTGTAAATACTTCGGCAGAGCACTTTTGAATGTTTAGTGCAGATGCTGACAGACAAAATTCTACCTTTTAGTATTAATAAACATCTCTGGAAGCTGTCCTTCATCCTGGAAAATAAAATCAGAAACTAATGTGTTATCCAGTAACTGTCAGCAGTTTATCTACATAAATTTCTAGTGCATGTAGATTCATAAGCTAAGAAAGTACCTATCCTGAAATGCTATGTGGGAAATCAGGGACTCTATATAGATATTTCTATATTAGGCTTATACCAGAAAGAATATTTTTGCAATCAAAAGCAACAGAATGTATAAATATTCTAATTAGAGATCTAAGTTTAGGATAGCTACTTGACAGTACAGATGTGTGACTGAGTCATTTTAAACTCCAAGTGTTCATTTCTGTTAATTCTATACACTCATTCCTACTTTCATAACTAATCAAGTTGACATTTCATGTTTGAGCCTTATGCAGATCTGAAGTCTATCTGCTGACTCCTTTAAAAGTGTAATAGTTGTGTGATGATATTTTGCAGTGGGATAAAAGGTGTTCATGCTATATACCGTGTTATCAAAATTGAAATGAATGTTAATAAACACAACAGGAGTACGGAGTCAAAATGCAGATCTTTTTTTAACATCTGCATACAGTATTAGTTAAAATATTTTTTTTTTTATGTAAGAAAGTAATTTAGATATAATAAAATTACAGAGTTTCATTGGCACCACAACTGTTTGGTTTAATTCCCACTGAACTAGCATACAATATCATAATGAAATAATACCTGGTAAAACAGATTGATAGATCGTGTGTGACTGATACAGTTCTGAATCTTAAAGCTCCTATGTAATCTATTCATTCAGGGCATGGCTATTTTTGCTTTTTATCTTTTAATTGAAAGAACAGAGGAGATCCTGACCAGTACTAGAGTTGTTCCATCTTAAAATTGTAATGCTAGATATTTTTCAAGTGTAAAGTGATCTTGTTAAAAGTTCTATATCTTGACTATGAGCTGAAAAAATCTTAAGATTACTGAGTTACCTAACAAATCTGATGAGACTTCTTCATTTTTAGGTAATATGCAGCACATTCATGCTCTTCATTCTAGATTATATTCTGAAGCTGAATAGAAGGGATCAGTCCTTTAACTTGGTAACATTTCACTGAGATGACCCTCCACCAAAGCACAGGTGCAACATCAAAGTGCTGGTTCTGTTGCTATTGAAATCCTGCTCCAAATGGATGATTCTGAGCACAAGGCTGTAAATTGCATGGCTGCCACAGGAGAATAAGCATGTACACCAGGAATAAATAAATCTGTTTATTGTAAACCAAAAATATTTTCTTATTTTAAGAAATGTAAAAACTTTTGTGAACATGTTTGAATTTCAATAAATAATATATTGTACAAAGAGCTAAAAGAGAAAAAAGAAATTATATTAGAAAACTAACAAACAAAACCCTCAGAAACCTATGCTTTGAGTTTTGACAAAGCACAACTTTAGGTTATGTTATATTAGATTTAGATGAGAACTTTCTTCTTCTTTCCTTCATTTACCTATTCTTCAAACCAGGAAGATGATATGGCTATTTTTTTCAAACATACTGTGGATGCCTCAAATAGAATATTTCTAATAACTTACCTCCTTGTATTCAACCTGGTATATTTCTAGATGCCCCAGGTATAAAATTGTCCTTGGCACTAGGTGAAACAGAAGATGATGACATGGTAAAATTTGTCTGAACAGCTGTATGAACAGCCTGTAGTGAGGTACTATTGTCACGCCAGCTTCATTCAAACCTATGGAGATGTAAGCTGCACCTTTAGTCTCATGTAAAGTTGCTTTATGTCCCCTTGAAAACAGTTGAAGATAAGCATAAAATTTTCTGGTACAGTCAATGCCAACATGCACATGAAATCTTATGCAAAATAACACAGGCCTCTTTTTATTTATGTATTTATTTATTTATATGAAAAGATAGATGGGAAGGTGTGGGAACTTGGATGGAAGAAAATGGACACTGTTATCAGGAACTGTCCTTGAACCATGGAAAGAGCATGAAGGAAGAAGAAGGGTGGAGAAAAGGCAATGAAGCAAGAAGGTAAAGCAGAGCACAGTAGAGAAAAACAGGATGTGGGAGATACTGGGCGAGTTAGATGACAGCCAATCATGTAGTAGACTTAGGTGTGTGAACAGTGTGTGGGCTATCACATGTATCCAATCAGCATTGTTGTTGGTGTGCATGATCAGTGAAGCTTGCTCTGTATAACCAAGGGATGCACCGGTAATAAAGGTCTTCATTTTATAACTCCCATGGAGTTGCCGAAGTCCATTCTCCCCCCGCAGGAAGGTAACACTATGCTGGCAGATAGCATAATAACAAGATGGAGTGAATAACTGATTAAAGAATATGTAGCCTTTTCTCCCCCTAAGCATATTATTGCCATTGGCCATAACAAGTCACCAGCTTTGCACCAATTTTGCAAGACCTCAGAACTGAGGTTTACCAGGTTTTCTCTGTCTTGATCTGTGTGGAGGTTTCTTTTAGCATGTCTATGTACAGCTACTGTTCTTGTAGTGATTGTTTATTTTTTCCTTATTTTTTCACTTTTCCAAATTTTTGAATTACATTACCATAATTTGCCATTACCATAACAAGAAGTTATGTCATATAGAATGCAATATTTATTGCAAGAGAACAGCTTGGTGTAGAAGTAGGGTTGTATAACCATTACTTGGGAAGACAAACACTGTAACTCTGAACATTTCTCTTCCTTTCCCTCAGATTTTATTGCTGGGCACATCACATGGTATGGGATATCCCTTTCGTCATCTGGGGTCAGCTGTCCCAAACATGTCCATTCCAAACTTGTGCACCCTCAGCCTACCCTCATAGGATGCACAGCATACATATCTATAACCTAGCACCATACAAGATACTATGAAGAAAATTAACTCTTCCGCAGCCAAAACCAATAGCATCTCCACTCCTTTACTGCATATACAGATTTGGATGTATTGTGGAGCTGAAGATCGGTGAAAAAAAAGTAATGTTTCAAAAGTATGCTAGAAAACATAAAAAGATCCCCAAATGAACTCTACAATGAGGAAGAGGAAACCATCGACATCATATTACTCATGGCAAAGAAACCCTGTCATTAAAATCACACTTCCTCTGGATGAGAACAGACAATATTGGCAGCTGGGTGTTACTCTTCCCAGAACTGAAGCCCTTGACCTTAGGAATCAGAAGGGCAATGGAAAGTCAAACATAACAGCAAAGGGGAATTCACCAGGAAGTATGTGTAGAACAGCTCTAATTTTATTATTACTATTTTCCACAATAGTATTACTTTTTTTTTTTTTTTCTGTAATAATTAAATCTAAATTAGCAATAATTCCTTTATTTGACTGATATAATTTTCATCACTTGTAAATTGTTGGCTTGTCTTCATGTTTATTTTTTGTCTACTTGAAATTTTCAGTGTAGCAAATATACATCATATATTACATGGTCTAGGACATGTTCTACCTGCCTGGGTCAGCATACCCAGTGTTACATTGGTAAATCAAGTGAACCAAGATATGTTATCATGTAATGGATGGAGTCATGTACTTCGCTTTTAAGAGAGAAGCAAAAATATACTGTATTGATATAAACCAGTGATTTAAATTTAAATGGTAAATGTGACACTGGTTTAACAAGATTCGGTAACAAGGTACACTTGATTATTTACTGCATAAAGAACAGGGTCAGACACAGCTGTCAGGAGGACCCTCCTGTTGAGTCATGAGGTTCAGAAAGGACAGCCCTGTTTTCTAAAATCTGATATCTTGTACTTCTATTAGATGTTTTTGTTTCTAGACTGTTCATAGCCTTTCGCCTTCACCCCCTGAACTATGTACGGTGTGATACTGAAGGATATTACTTTCCTAGGTGACACAAATGCCTCATATTATTGCTTGGGTGTTTCTTTTGGGTTTAGATTTTGATTTTTATTGTATGCTTACAGCAGTCTTTTCCCAGCTCTCAAGTTTGTACCACTCCCTTGACCAATAACTGACCATCACTCAGTTGATTATAGTCCTGAGGCCTCTGTTTTCAACTTCTATGCAGTGGCTTTCAATGTGTGAAACAGTTTGTGAAACTGTTACGAACAGTAAATCCAGAGTGGTATCCTCAAAGCCTGATACTAGGGTATCAGGCTAGGGTATATTTGCTTATCTAGGGCAAATTTAACCTAAATCCCTGTGGCCTGTGACTGGCAATGGCAACACATTTTTACTGGGCCACTGGTGGCCAATCCTCCCTTTGCTACTCTGGAAACTGGCATTCAGTTTTGGGTATCTCACTCCAGGAAGGACGTTGAGGTGCTGAAGTGTGTCCAGAGAAGAGCAAAGAATGCGTTGAAGGGTCTAGAGTACAAGTCTTATGAGGAGTGGCTAAGGGAACTGGGGTTGTTTATCCTGGAGAAAAGGAGGCTCAGGGGAGACCTTATCACTCTCTACAACTACCTGAAAGGTAGTTGTAGAGGTGGCGAGGTGGCGTTTGGTCTTTTCTCCCAGGTAACAAGTGACAGGACAAGAGGAAATGGCCTCTTGATTCAGGGGAAGTTTAGATTGAATAATAGGAAAAATTTTCTTTACCAAAGGGTTTTCAAGCATTAGAACAGTTTGCTCAGGTAAGTGGTTGAGTCATCATCCCTGGAGGTGTTTAAAAGATGTGTACACATGGCACTTATGGACATGGTGGACTTGGCAATGTTAGGTTAATGGTTGGACTCAATGATCTTAAAGGTCTTTTCCAACCTAAATGATTCTGTAATTTTATAAGTTACAAGTTATCACTTACAAGTTCAGAAAATATATTGTATGCATTCTTATGGCTCAAAGCTTCTAGCCTAGGCTGAACAATGGAAAGATTTTCTTGAACACAGTTCAGTTTTGTGCCATGATAAACAATACAGGTCTGAGGGTGTCCTGTAATCTAATTTTTGCTCTTACAGCCAGCTATTGTATGTCATTAGAACCATTAGTAAGTTTGCACAGCATTTGATTATAGAATACAATTTTTGCAACTAATACTACAATAAAATCAACTACATTGACTAATACAATCTTATTGTGAATGTTGAGATCATAGTAAAGTTGAAAACAATTTTTGACGATGCCTATATTACATCACATACATATTATCAGGTAAATTGCACTACTATATGACTAGATTATAGTAATTTGAATCTAATGGAAAAACTCTATACTTTTTAATTTGATGAAGACCCTAAATATACTATATCTTACTGTCTAAAAATATTATTTTTTTTTAATCTCCAAGATGGAGGAAGCTTTCAATCAAAAATAGCAGTCATTGCTTAACAAATCTGAACACTGACTTTAATTATCACTGATGTTCTTCGGTGATATTTAAATGCCACACTGAAGTGTGTGGCAAAGTAAGGGCTTTCTATGGAAATAATCATCCACAGATAGTTAAATGGATGATTCTCTATTGCTGTACAAATAAAAGTCCCTTTGCTTGCCCAACTAATCATGTTTGAGTACTGAAAGACTGTGAACACAAAATACTATTAAATTATTTCAAATTTTCCAATAATTCAAATTCTGGACTATGCAGACTTAAACTCAGAAGATCCATGACATGGATATACTGACATGGGAAACAGAACAAGGAACTTAGGTTAACAATCATACTATTGCTATTTAAGTATTAACATGTTTGAGGTGATAGAGAGCAGCCCTGTGGAAAAGGACTAGGGGGCACTGGTGGACAAGAAGCTGGACATGAGCCAACAATCACAGAATCATAGAATCACAGAATCATTAGGTTGCAAAAGACCTCCAAGATCATCAAGTCCAACCATCTACCCACCATTATCATGAACACTAAACCATGTCCTGAAGTGCCATGTCTACATGGTTTTTGAACACCTCCAGGGATGGTGACTCCACCACATCCCTGGGCAGTCTGTTTCAATGCCTCACCACTTTTTCAGTATAGAAATGTTTCCTAATGTCTAATCTAAACCTCCCCTGATGCAACTGAAGCCAGTTACCTCTTGTCCTATCATTAGTTACTTGGGAGAAGAGACCAACACCCACCTCACTCCTTTCAGGTAATTATAGAGAGAAATAACGTGCACTTGCATCCCAGAAATACAATTGCATCCTGGGCTGCATCAAAAGAAGCATAGCCAGCAGATGGAGGAGGTGGTTCTGCTACTCTGCTATGGTCAGACCTCACCTGGAGTACTGTGTCCAGCTCTGGAGCCCTCAACACAAGAAGGACATGGACCTGATGGAACACATCCAGAGGAGGACCACAAAAATGATCAGAGGGCTGGAACACCTCTCCTATGAAGAGAGACTGGGGGAGTTGGAATTGTTCAGCATGGAGAAGAGAAGGCTCTAGGGAGACCTTATAACAGCCTTCCAGTACCTGAAAGGGGCTTACAATAAAGCTTTGGAGGGACTGTTTACAAGGGCACATAGCAATAGGATGAGGGGCAATGGCTTTAGAACAGAGAAGGGTAGATTTAGACTGAATATTGGAAACAAATTCTTTACTATGAGTGTGGTGGAACACTGGAACAGGTTGTCCAGGGAGGTGGTAAAAGCCCCATCCCTGGAGACATTCAAGGTCAGGCTTGATGGGGCTCTGAGAAAACTGATCTAGTTGAGGGTGTCCCTGCTTATTGCAAGGGGGGTTGGACTAGATGACCATTCGATGTCCCTTCCAACCCAAGGCATTCTATGATTCTATGTTCCCTTCCTCTGTTTTGAGTTTGTCCAAGATGGGATGTAGGAACAGTTATAGGGATTGGTCACTCTAGGGACTGCTTTCAAACAGTAAAAAAGCCAAGACTGCACCAGGTTCAACTATGTTACCTAGTCCTTCAATACAATCTGACCAGATAAGTTGGACGCTCACCCCCTCAACCACCCCTTATATCCACATGTTCCTCTCTCCTTCCAGCTTGTAAAAAGGAATCTGGAGTTTATAATTTACAAATACCGAAGTAGTTGGGCTGCAAGAGAAAACAAACTGAAAAACAGAAAGACAGTTTTCTCTTAGTCTCAGAAGGGTTTTAAAGGGTTGTGTCTTTATTTCTGCTTTGTTTTACAGCATAAACACACCCTCATTGTCTCCTTATTTTAGGTGTACCCACATTTAAAATAGAAATTCTTCCGAACCTCAGCCAAAGTTTTTACTTTATAAGTTCAAGGAAGAAAAAAAACCCACAACTGTCTTCTCCCCAAAACCCCCAAACCAACACAAAATACCAAACAAACTTGAAATACTACTAAGTCAATATCCTTTAAATAGACTTTTTTTTTCACTTTCTGTAAGATCTGTATTTAAAGTTAATATTTTAGTATTGTAGAGAGAGATCATTCAGTCCAACCTACTGCTCAGCTCAGAACCAATGAAGTTAGATCAGTCTTCATTCAGCCAAGTCAGAGATAACTCCAAGGGTGGAGATTGCACGGTCTGTCTGGGCAACCTGGTCCAGTTTTGGGTTTTGCTGTGCTTCTCCCAGAAGTGTTTGTCTCTGTCTTCTGTACAATCTCATTTCAGGTAGATGAAGACACCAACTGGAACCTCCTTAGCTTTCTCTTTTCCAGTCTCAACAAACCAAGACAAAGCTCCCTAATGGCTATGGGGTTTGTTCAATGTAGGGACTATTTCCAGTTTAAGTAAAATAAGCAGAGGTTTTTAAAATAAATGTTCAAGAACATTTGGTAGAAATACATGAAGAAGATTGTGAAAAGCATTCACACAATCCCTAAGACCTCTTTTATTCTCTCCTGACAGTGCAAAAGAGCTTCTAGGCAATTTAAATGTGATTTGTATATTTTACACTTTCAGTATGTTCCAAATAAGTCTTAGTGTAAATGGTATTTCCTATTTTAACCTGAAATATCTTAGGTGAACAAAAAAAGTTAGTAGACATCCTAGAATGAGATCAATATTATTGTAATTGTTGGAAGGCCACGGAGAATTATGAAGAACTACATTTTCTTACTGACAATTTTTATCATTGAAGATTTGTGGAGATGGGCAGCACTGTTTTATCAAAAAAAATAGTAACTCCAGTTACTCCTACTTGGAGGGAATAAAACCACAAAAATACTGCTTCGTAGTTTAGTGCATTTTTTTTTTCAGTCTTTCAGTCTTTCCAGTATGTCATTTACTATTGTCTTTAAAAAACCTGGTTTTTTCTATAGGTACAGATAATTAGAATGTAGCACTAGCAATGTCAAAGTTAGAAGAAAGAGATACTAAAAAAATTTGTGTATGAGAGACAAGGAAATTTTCACACTGAGTTAAGATATCCTGCTACATATTGCAATTTGTCATGCATAAACAAGCATGACCCAGGAAAAAAAAAGACTGCATGATTCTAATTTAAGTGTTTCCACTTGTGTCAGTAGGCTTGATTACTTGTTAGAGACTTCACAGTGACCATCACATATTTCATGTGAATGTAACTGATGAGGACTGATCGACACTGACTGCTACAATATTAATGTTTCCATGGAAGCCAACATCAATTACTATCAGTGATGGGATGCTCATCTAGGAGATTCTGAACAACATTGCAATATAAACCAAGTCACTTAGATTTACAGCAAATATAAAAGAAACATTAACAAATAGAAGGGGGAAAAAAATAGTAGGACTGTCACTGCAAGCAGTATGTCTTCTGTTAAAAACAAAAAAAAATTTCATCAGGAAGTAACAAAACATAAGATTTTTGTTCCTTTTTATTTTCACTGATATCTATTGTAAATGTAATTGGGTTTGTTGTAAAAAAAGTCTTCCAGAAATATTTATGCAAGGAGTATGTTTTTAAGGACATGTTTGGGTTTTTTCTTTGTTATCTAAGTCTCTTAAATTTTACATTTCTGCTAGGTCTGAAAGATTCATGAATCTTGAATATATTCAATACCTTCATGTTCTTTGAAAGATGTCTACATGATGAAGTGATCTTTAAGATTTTTTTTTTTCCCTGAGTTTCTCTAACTTACTACTATTCTAACCTACTATTCTCTACATTTACAGTTAAGACCTGAGTACAATATCTGAGATCAGGTAAAGATCTGAGGTATCATTTTCCTTTAAAAACAAAATCATCTGTAGGTTGAAGAAGCTACCAGATTTCCATCCAGACATTTGTCTGTGATGCCAAAAGGTGACTGCTGTTCATTTTTGATACACCATAAGCAAGAAAATTCAAACTCACAACCAGTGCTAGGTAAGAAATTTGTATATTCACATGAAAGTGTTGAGGAAGGAGAAACAAAGTGATAAGATTTATTTTGTTTCCAGTTACATTTTCAAAATTTTGTTTCTTACTTTTTTTTATTTTACTTTTTAAAAATAATTGAATGTACAATATCTGCATACAGGAAACATGTCTACAGTAGCCAAAGTCAATAATAAAGGTTTATATTAGTTACAGTTAGGAATTATAATAATTAAGTAGTTAAAGTAGTAAATAAGGTTGGACTGGAGTACTGAGAATTTGAACAGAAAGGCTAGAATTTTCCTAGTGTAGCAAAGCCCATGTGGTTATGTGTTCATAACCTCACTGACTTCAGATCATTCATGTTTTTTTTGAACTTCAGCCATGACAACAGTTTTTTCACCTACCTATCACTTAACATGTTTTGGTAGTTTTATCTAGTATGTTTATTAGGATGACATGCTTTTCAGCTGGCCAGAAATAAACACAGTTTATTACATTAGTTCCCTAGTTTCCTAAATTATTTTCATTTTTTCTGTCAGATATAAAAGCAAGACCTTGTTCAGTTTATAATGAAATATAAGTCTTTGATTGTTCTATTTTCCATCCTTACAGGAAGACTATAAATTTTGGGTCCTCTCACCTGCTCAGCAGCTGTAGCTAGTATTAAAGGCATAATTGTCTGAAAAACAGTGTATAAAATGTTTTCCTCAATTGTGACTGCAAGCTGAAAAATGTCGGAATATTACTGGTTCTGGTAGTTTCTATCATGTATGTTAATGCAAAGTAGTTTAGAGAAGCTACTTCATTATTTTCTGTGGAATCTCAGAGGACACAGAATCTCAAGGGAATACGTTCCTCTCAAAAGTCTATAAATGCAAGCAGGTTCATAATCATGCACATGGACCTATTCCTTTGGTTACTGGGGAGAATCAGAAAGGGGGATATTCTCCCTGACTGTATCTATAACACCAAATAAAAAAGTGTCACAAGCCTATGCCTATGCCCAAGGCAGTTTATACTCACACAGTTTAGGATTGGTCTCATTATTGTATTATTTTCTTGGAAAAATGAACTCAGAAAAGTATACAAATCAGAACTAGGGAATGAACTAAAAATTAAGTGGTAAGTAGCTCTTGTAAGTACCACGTTTTCCTGGTTTACTTTTAATGTGAATCCAGTGACAGACAGTTTCTGTAAAGGACATGAAAACTTTGCACTGACAAGACTTTGTTTTCCTCTCTGACTTCCTTGTAGAACATAACAGAGATATTGTGGTAAAAAACAACAACAACAACAACAACCAACCAACCAACAAACAAACAAACAAACAAACAAACAAAAAAACCATCTGAATTTCCAATTTGGACAATTCTTGTCTGATACATGATAATGGTTCTTAATGAGTTTTTAGTTCAAAATCTAATAGATTCCAAAACAATCAAAAATTTATTGTGTTCTCACTTCATATTATCCCCCATTTTATATCTTTACTGGAATATAAATACAATAAAAAAGCAGAAGGTTGTTGAGTGTGGGAAAGCCGATGTGTTCCTACACACTTCCTATTCAAAGTAATTGCAGACTTCTTACTGCTGAAAGATTGGCTTCCTGTAAATTTATATTGCTTCAGAATTGATTGCAGCTTTAGTTAGAGTGCATTTGACACCTCTGGAAAGCTAATTTGTGCTCCAGACATCTCTATATGTGCCTGCAGTCTTGACTGTATGAGTTATGTAGGTGAATATTTACATACATTCTGCAAAATGTGCAGAGTAGCAAATCAAAAAGCAGAGCTTTTTCTGATGGAGTAGAAGGAGGACTGGCTACACAGAAGCAGTTGCACTGATCAGACACATCATACTTAATTTTGAAGAAAATTCTCTCTTTGTCCATCCTGTGTTCATTCACTTTCTTATAGGGACTGTGACAATTTTAGAACATCTTACCTCCTTTGCATTTTCACCATGTATGAAACTTCTTATAAATGCTGAGAACAATTCATTGCTTCTTTTTTTTTATATACTGTAAAAACAGTTCTGTCCACTTTTCTACAATGAATTCCTTTAAGTTCTTCTGGTTTTAGTCTTGAACCTTCAGTTGTCTTTTCTATGCCCGTGCTTTCAGGAACCCCAGCATTAATATATTCCTATCTTGTTGCAGTATGCTGAATCAAGGGTTTATGGTTGTTTTCATGGAATCATAGAATGCTTTGGGTTGGAAGGAACCTTTAAAGGTCATCTAGTCCGATCTCCCTGCCATATGCAAGCACAGCTTCAACTAGATCAGGTTCCTTAGAGCCCCATTCAACATGACATTGAATGTTTCCAGAGATGGGGTATCTATCACCTCTCTGGGTAACCTGTGCCTCAGCACCATCGTTGTAAAAAATTTCTTCTTTGTATCCAATCAAAATATACACATTTTTAATTTAAAACTATTACTCCTTGTCCTGTCATAACAGGACACAGTAGTCCAGGTAAGGTCTCACCAGAGCAGAGTAGTGGGGCAGAATGACTTCCCTTGAACTGCTGGCCACATTTCTTTTGATGCAGCCCAGGGCTATGAGCTGAAGCTGGGTTTTTTTTTTTGTTGTTCTTGTTGTGGTTTGGGTTTGTTTGTTTGTTTGTTTGTTTTTCTTTTAGATTTTAAAATATTTCTTGCTTTGAAATAAAATAAACACTTAAAATTGGATTTTCAATCTTTCCCTGCCATCACCCATTTATATCTTATGAAAAAGTGATGTATTTGCAATTGACATGTCTCTATGAATGTATTTGATCTGTCAGATGTTTTTCACAACTTTAATATTCATCTAACATAGTAATGGGTATTTTTTGCATTAACAAATACAATTTTTTCATTATAAAATAACATTATTAATCATATTTCATCTAGATAATTCAAGACTCCTTTATTTGAATCTATAAACTTATGCTGTGTAAACATGAAGAATGCTAATTTACTCAAGTGTGTCTTTATATCTTTATTACAGAGAAATTTAAAGCCTTTTGGATTTTCTGCTGTTTGTAGTTTTATTTTGTATAGGATTACATCTGGTTGATGGAACTAACAGTGAAGATTAAATATACTTGGATATCTGAAGAGCAGATGACTTACCATTATATAACATTAAAGATGTAAATTATGTGGAATTGACAGTATGTGCATTAGCTGAGACAAAACTAGCTTGCTGACAAATACCCAGCCTAGTTACAATGAGATGATATCCTACTGTCATGCAGTTCCTGAGGAATCATTTGCTGGTCTTAGTTATGTATGGCTTGTTTTAGGAAAATCTTTGTTGAGAAAATTTTCAAGTGATTCAAAGGTTGCAGAATTATTAAAAATAAGCAAACCAACAAATTAAAACAAGATTTGTCAGATTAATAGTTTGGGACAAACAAAACTATTTGGATTAGTTTCTAGTTTAGATCAGAAAAATATAAGGTGACTTAATTGGTTATCAGGAATATTTACTAGCCCTGAAAGGTTAGACATAGACACACACTCCCGTAACTTGACTTAAACATAATATGATGGAAGTTAAGTTTTCTCTTGAAGCTTTTTTTCTGCTTTAGAGATCAGGGGAATTCCTCATAATAGTTATATTCTCAGAGGACTACTTTAACACAGTTATGTGGTTCCTAAACCAAAGTTCACTTATGTTCAGACAAAAGAAATCTACTCTGTTTATAGAATTACAAATACAGACACCTAGTATAATTTTGCTTAGTATTAAATATCTGCATGAAGTATAATAGTATATTGTATTACATTCATAAAGTCATATTGAATAAGGTCATATTCTCCGTTGAGCTGGATTTCCAGTACTATATCACTAACAAAAAAAAATATGAAAAACAAATAAAGAACCTATTTCAAGCATTGCAGCCAGTTAAGACAGACTATCTTACCTCCTTGTTGCCTAAAGCTAGTCCTGTGTATAGCAAATTTTTTCTGGACATAATGATCTGGATGTTTCAAAATGGAGCCAAGAGACAAAATAACTGTTTAAGACAATCGGCAGTTGAGTCCCCTGTTTAAATATGCCTTTTGGATAGAAGTAAAAATCTGTGAGATAACATCTTGGCTGGATTGGATAGTAAAAGGCAGTTAATGAAAATGAGATTAGTTAGACATAGTATAATTTTTTTTTAACAAAAATCCATTGCCAATACATTTTAGTTTAGAGAGAGGATTTATTTGTTTAATATCTATTTGGAAAAGCTGTACAGAAATGTAGTAGGATAATGTAACCCATTATAGCTGTCATGATGGATTAAGTTTAGCTTCTTTACTGTGAAGAGTGAAACTTAAGTACAATAATAAACATAGATAACAGTGCATGAAAGATCATAAGAGAGAATTAGTCTTGAAGCAAGAGCTTTCAGGTTTTATCTCCTGTGTATTTTTCCAGCTTGACCTACGATGTGTGATTTTTGACTAACCTTTTTGACAGGTCAGTCCAGTGAAGATCTAAGAGACAACTGGTCAGTAATTGTGCAAAGTGATCTTGACAAAAAATTCCTGTTAACAGCAAATCAGAAAGAGTAGGTGGGTTGTGACAGAAAGTAATTATGATATTCTTCTGTGTGAGCTGTAGATATATTTTCCAGCACACAGTATGCAATCATTGAAGACTATTGTGTTCACTATTATGAAAACCATTTGTGCATACTTACAACTTCTATGTAAAATTTACCAAATAATGAAATGAAAGCTGTTCTGAATAACTCTTTGCTTTATTCTAAAAGAGCAGTTAATTGCTTCTGGATATATCAGAGTTTATTGGTATTGTGCAGATGATAATCACTGCCTTGCCCTGTTTGAATAGCAGCCATCTGTTTGTCTTTGTATGATTGCAGCATTTAATAAATACACTTCTGGTTGTATCTAAAAAGCCGTCATTCTTTCCCTGACAATATAAGCAGGATGGCATGACACATAATGAGATTCATCTTTTAATACTACTAATATATGTAAGTATTTTAACTGGCTGTCCTGGTTTTGGCTAGGAGTTTAGTTTAGAATTATTTTAGTTTAGATTTATTTTTCTTCACAGTAGCTTGTACAGTGCCATGTTTTGGATTTGTGATAAAAACACTGCTGATGGTACACCAATGTTTTAGCTATTGCTGAGCAGTGCCTACAGAGCATCAAGGCTTTCTCTGATTCTTCCCTTGCTATACCACCAGCAAGTAAGCTGGGGGTGCATAAGAAGCTGGGAGGGCACACATCTGGGACAGGTGACCCAAACTGATCACAGGAATATTCTACACCATATAATATCATAGTCATAAATAAAATCTGTGAGAAAAAAAAAAAAAGAGTAAGGGTGTAATATCTGCAGTCATAACTTTTATCTTCCCGAGTAGCTCATGTACATGATGAAGCCCTGATTTCCTGCAGATGACTGAACACCTGCCTACTGAGGACAGTAGTGATTTAATTCCTTATTTTTGCATTGCTGCATGTGCAGCTTTGTCTTTCTCTTTTACAGTGTCTTTATCTCAATTACTCATTTTCACATACCTTTCTGAATATCTTTCTTATCCTGCTGGAGTGAATAACCGTGTTGTTTACCTGCCTACAAGACTTAAACCATAACAATGTCTCTAGACCAATACAATCTCTTTTGAAGGAGTTCCTGAGATTCAGTTAAGCCAATTGTGCTAAATAGACATGTGAATTAATTGTAGAATATATGGCAATGACAAATGAGTTTCTTTGTTTTTTCCTAAGAACTGCTTAGAAAATTATTGCATTATCCCTGTGTTGCTATTGTTTATCAAAAGAAAGAGGAAAAAAATAGAAATGTCTAAGTAATTTCACTAATTATTATTACTGAAATATTTTCTTTTAATGTTGAATAACACTTCAGAAATATGAGTGAAATATAACCACAGAGAATATAAGATTATGAATAAATTAAATAACAGTTATTTAACCTTTAAGTATTTTTTACCCTGAAAGCTGAGTATGTGAGAAAGAACTCTTTATGCTGCCTCTAACTTTCCAAGTACAGACATTGACAAGCATAAATCATATGAGATACCAGCAACTACTTTTAAAATTTTGATGGTCAGCAAGAGAACAATGGAACATTTTATTTAAATGAATTTTGAAATGCAGAGTAAGATGCAATAAGCATCTCTAAGGTTTTTTTTCACTTCAGGAATAATTACTCTCAAATACAGAAACTCCATTTACCATTTTTGAAATAATTTGCATAAGCTATAAGAGAATCAGAGTGTACCTTATAAAGTATGATGGACAGTGAACTGTTTCATGGTTTATGCTTTCATATAGTTGCTCTTGATTTCAGAATTATTCAGTGTTATTAAGAACTACTGAATCACTCTTCTGAGCATCCCATTGTCCTTCATGATGTGCAAATCATGAAAATGGCATTTTTTCCTGATATAAAGAAGTTCCAGTGTTTGAGGGCAGTCCTTTTCAAATTGAATTTACCTGTCAAAAAGGCTATCTCAAAAAAAAAGAGTAACAATTAATGCCAAAAAAGATAGAGGTCCTCAGGTGTGCATAGGTATCTTCAATGGTTATCAGCAAAAGCATCTTGAGAGCATTCTATGTCCAGCCTTCTCCAGAGTCTTGGTTTTGGGGGCTCATGGTCAAGCAACAGACAGTGCAATCAAGGATGGACACCATCCAGCCAGTAGTGGTGGGGAGACGTCTGCAAGCAGTGCTACATGATGGTTGCAACTGGGATGCACCCTCAGCCCTTGAGTGCTACCTTCAGCTAGTGGTCTCCCTGGCCCTTCCTGAGCTGTGGTGCAGCCCTGCCCTGACTGGGCCTGATGAATCAGGCCCCTCCTTGGGCTAACCTCTTAGCCTGGCCTTGAACAACCCTGTCCCCATGGCCCTGTGTGGCCGTCCCAGGTCTGTGTCTGACCTTGGTTCCCCTCACTGGGCCAGATACAGACCCCATAGCTCCTAGCACCTGAGACCTAGAGAGCTGCCAGCCCTGACAATCTGCAAATTTAAAATATATATGCATCTGTCCTATGCAAACCAACATTCACGAGTATCCACAGATTTTTGTAGGCTAAAGACCACTTGTAGTAGATCAGAGGTGCCTAAACCTTTTGGATGAGATAAGTGGTCCTGTTTGTAGCTTTTTCTTATGTGTGATCAAAGTTCCTATCATCATTTTAACAAACAGCTTTACAAAAGTGATAAAAAAAAAATACTGTTTAACTGTGTTCCATGAATCCTAGCACTAGATACATCTTACCTGCCTAGAGGCACTCCACTAACATCCACTTCATCTAAGCTTCCAATATAATGGAGGAGCATAGGTTCTTTCAGGGAACAATTCAACTGTTCTGAAGATATTAATTGCTGTCCTGAGGTGGCTATTTCACTGCATGAACTGTCTGTTCTGAATAATACAATGTCTTAAATTAGACATCATAGTGCCTGGAGATATATCTAGGTCTTTCCTTTGAGGACAAAATGAGTTTTCTGAGAATTTGCAAGTGATTATGAGTTAAAAGAATTCAAAACATAAATCCTACATGAAATACAGAGGCATTATCAATCCTTCTGTTTCATATAGAGGAAAATAATCTTTTATTTGAAAGAATGTGTACCTCAAATTTTATATATATTGAGAATTCATTAAGCTCTTTTCTGAACAACTGTGACATTTTAAAACATGAGGGTATGAATTACTAATATCTAATAATCATAATTAGATTTCCAGTCAAAATATATCAACAACAAAAAGCACAACTAAATGATGATCCAAACAAAAGATGAATACATCAATACCTCATTTAAGGAAGAAAACTCTGAGAAATTTAAAAGGATGAAGTAATTAATTTAAAATTACTTGAGACCTGAGGAATATGTAAGCATGACAGTAAACATCAATACTGATATCATGTAAAGCAATTATTAAAGCACTTACTCTACGTAGTCTAAGTGTTCTTTAAAAAGGTAATGTGGGTGCATTTTCCTCTTTTAGCATGTTTATGCTTCTTGAAAAATTTACATAAAACTGAAATTTCAGAATCCTATTTTGTGGGTTATGCAATAACTGCAATCATTGTTTTCTAGGGTTATTTTTTCCTTTAACATACTGATGAATGTTCTCAATCCAATTGCATCTGAACAAACTTTAGGTCTGGGAATAGAGAATTTCATTTAACTAGCTACACATTCTAAAGAGTAGAAAATATCCCTGAGTTTCCCAAAGCATTATACAAAATCCATTTATTGATAAGATACACAAGCTACTGCATGATTAGCCAGTAGCATATCTTGCCTGCTGCACTTACCCTTCTGGCTGTTAGTTTTATTTTTAAGGGAAGAGGTTTTTTGTTTGCTTATTTTTGGTTTTGTGCTCTGGGTTTTTTTGATTTTTTTCTGTGTGTATGTGTGTGTGGTTTTTGTGGTTTTGGTTTGGTTTGGGTTTTTTTTTCCCTTCTGAAAATAGACCAGTCACCAATGACTGATGGAAGAAAGTTGTGGTTTTTAAAAAAATGCTATAATTGGTATAGATTTATTCCACACAGAAATATAAAATTTTGTCCCTCTATCTAAAAATGTTTCTATAAATATATTAACAACAAAAGGAGGCCTAGGGAGAATCACAATCCTTTATTGAATGCAGGGGGAAACACAGTGACAATGGATGAGGAAAGGGTTTCTTTGCCTCAGTCTTTAGCAGTAGAACTAGTTGTTCCCTAGACACCCAGCCCCCTGAGCTGGAAGACAGGGAGAGGGGGCAGAGTGAGAATTTCACAATTCAAGAGGAAATAGCTAATGACCTGCCACACCACTTAAACATACACATAGCTATAGGGCTGGATGGGTTACACCCAAGAGTACTGAAGGAGTTGGTGAATGTGTTCACCAAGCCTCTCTCCGTCATTTACCAGCAGTCCTGCCTAACTGGCGAGGTCCTAGTGGTAGGGTAGCAAATGTGACTCCCATCTACAAGAAGGGCTGAAAGGAGGATCCGGGGAACTGTAGACCTGTCAGTTTGACCTCAGTGCCAGGGAAGGTCATGGAGCAGATCATCTTGAGTGCCATTATACACCATATACAGGACAAGCAGGTGATCAGGCCCAGTCAGCATGGGTTTATTAAAGGCAGGTCCTGCTTGACTGACCTGATCAACTTTTATGTCAAGATGAGCTGCCTAGTGGATGAGGGAAAGGCTGTAGATGTTTTTCTAGCTGGACTTTCATAAAGCCTTTGACACTGTTTCCCACAGCATTCTCATGAAAAAACTGTCTGCCCTAGGCCTGGATCAGAACCAGAGAAGAGCAACAAAGCTGGTGAAGGGCATGGAGAACAAGTTTTATGAGGAGTGGCTGAGGGAACTGGGGCTTGTTTAGTCTAAAGAAAAGAAGGCTGAGGGGAGGAGACCTTCCTGCTCTCTGAAACTACCTGAAAGAATGGTGAATCTTATACTTTACTATCAGTCATCAAGCACATGTATAATGCTTGCCACAGGGGAGTCTACACAGCAACCTCTAAGTACTATGGCATGGAAATCCATATGGAATATCCCTCCTGTAATCCAGGAGGAGGTAGTTAGGGACCCGCTGTGCCACTTAAATCCTCACAAGTCTATGGGTCCAGATGGGATTCACCCTAGGGTCCTTAGGGAGCTGGCACAAG